>PVKM010030815.1:0-17098 GCA_004027735.1 Carollia perspicillata | reverse complement strand
AGTTGTTCACAGAAATTTCTTTAGCTATTCGTGGAAAGGGGTACCATGTTGAGGGCAGAACAAAGAGAGCCATCATGCCTTACATCCCTGGACCTAAGAAAATCTTGGATAATTAGATCATTCTTTCCCTTATACTAGCGACCTCAGCCTGAGTATGCCGGTCACAGTGACCCAGATCACTGCAAGGAGCAAAGTATTTTCCTTACTGTACCATTCCTTTTTCTAAATGGGAAATCTCATTATATGGAAGAAATTCCAAACTGGCTTTTTGTTTTACATTCGAATTGCTGGGGCAGCTACAAATGACCTTACGCAGTGATTCCAGCTGTGTGCACAAAACAACTTTCTGCCTTTTTATTACCTAGAAATTCAGGCACTGGAGTCTATCTGATGTTATTCTGAAGTGGATTCACAATTCGGAAATGACTCATAATGTGCACATCCATACACACCTTATCTGTAATCTAGCACTTCCTGTGCTCTGAGACTGGGCTAAGAACCAGCCAATAGCAAGTGGTGATTTTATTTTTTACAGTGACAGTTAAGTTCACTTAGCCAGTCTGTATGCACAACCCTCCCCACTCCACCCACCCCAGGCTTTAAATTGCTTACTCAGTGCATCTGTCTTGCTGTTAAGTAGCAGTCAAGTGGGTTGCTCTCCTGCCACTTTCATTTTAGCGGTCAGGCTTCTCATCTGTCTGCTCGATCGAGTCTGATTAGTTCTTGCCCAATGTAGCTTCCCGGGCTGCTGCTGAGGGGTAACCTGTGTGCTTCCTGCTGCACATCTGTGGGTGGCCAGCCATGCGAGCACCACAGGGAGGAGGGGAGAGAGTGCAGTGAATTCCGGTGTCATCCTGGAGAGGAAGCGGTGAGTTGCATCCCTCCTGTGGCATTTAATCTCATGCAAAACAAAAGCTAATTAGAGGTGAGGGGACTTGATCAAGTAGGGGAGGGTCTGGTTTCAAGGTATGAGACAGGCCACAAATCACTTTGTGTCTGAGGAACTGTGTTGCTTACGCTGGGGAGGGGGAGGCAGTGATGAAATTTTCACCATCTCCCTCTCCCAGATAAACTTAGGCTTCTCAAAACATTCTGGTCAGAGAGAGAGAGACTATTGTCTCTGCAATTCTATCAGATTCTTATAATTTCACTATGACTCCTTTCAAATGAATAGTCTCAGTACTCCTTAGAAGTAGCTATTTTTATAAACACCTTTATTGAGATATAATTTACATTCCATAAAGTTTACCTATTTAGATGCTTTTTAGTATATGTACAGAGTACATCAGTGTCACCACAATCAGAATATTTGCATCATCCCCAACAGAAAACTTGTACTCATCAGTGGCTAGTCCCTGTCCTCCCTGCACACCTGCCTTCTCCTTCCTCCAGCCCTGGGCACCCACTGATCTCTCTGCCTCTACAGATTTGCCTATTCTGATCATTTTATATAAATGAGATCATACAATATGTGCTCTTTTATGACTAATTTCTTCACTGAACATAATTTTTTGGAGTTCATCTATGTTATAGTTGAACAAGGTGTAGTTACTTAAGTGTGCCATTCCTTTTATGGCTGAATAATATTCTACTATATGGTGTATTATTTTCCAAATGCATTTATCAGCCGATAGACCTTTGGGTTGTTTCTACTTTTTGACTATTATAATGCTGATATTAACATTTATGTGCGAGTTTTTTGTGAATATATATTTTTATTTCTTTGGGGTATATATGTAGGAGTGGAATCGCTGGCTGATGTGGTAAGTTTATATTTAACATTTTGAGGAACTGCCAAACTGTTTTCCAAAGTGGCTGCACCATTGGACATTTCCTCCAGCAATATACAAGGGTTCCAATTTCTCCGTGTCCTCACTGACATTTGTCTTTTGATTTATAGCTGTCCTAGTAGGTGTGAAGTGGTATCTCATGTGGTGTTGCCTTGCATTTCCCTGACGGCTAGTGATGTTAAAGATCTTTTTGTGTGCTTATTTAGCCATTTGTAGATCTCATGTGGATAAATGTCTACTCAAGTCACTTGCACATTTAAAAATGGGTTGTCTTATTATTGAGATATGGGTTCTTTGTATATTTTGGATGCAAGTTTCTTATCAGATACGTGATTCACAAATGTTTTCTCCCAGTCTGGACTTCTGTGTTGTCTTTTCTTGATGGTGTCCTCTGAAGCGCAAAAGTTTTGAATTTTGATGAAGTTCAATTTAGCAATCTGCTCTTTCATTGTTTGTTCTTTAGGTATTGTATCTCAGATACCATGGCCTAATGCAAAAATCGTAAAGATTTATTCTTACATTGTCTTCTGACTGTTTTAGTTTTAGCTTTTAGGTTTAAAACTATGACCCATTTTGAGTTAAATTTTGTGTATGGTGTGAGGTAAGGATCCACCTTTATTTGTTGCAATGTCTATACAGTCGTCCCACCACCATTTATTGAAAAGACTATTCTTTCCTCCATTAAACTGTCTCTTTGTCAAAAATTAATTGACCGTGATATTCTGGGTTCATGTTTGAACTCACATTTTCATTCCATTGATCTATATATCTATCCTCAAATGTCCTATTTCAGAAAAATCTTTTTATTAACTATTATATATAGAAAATCACATATATTGAAATGAAGAATTTTAATTACTTTTTGCAAGTGAACACAACTGCGTACCTAGAACCTAGACATAGGAATATGACATAACTACTATCCCACAGCCCCCCTTGTCCCCGTCCCCTTGTGCATTGCTCAAGGGTAACTGCTCTACCAACCTTTATCACCACAGATTAGTTTTGTCTTTTCCTGAACTATTTATAAATGGACGTATATAACCTGTACTATTTCCTGTTTTGCCTCTTTCTTTCAACATTATGTTTGTGAATCTATCCGTGTGGTTTCATGTAGCAATAGTTCATTAATAACTAATGTGATTTTTAAATTGTATAATAAAATATGACATTTAATAATGTTCATAATTCAACAAATCAACAATTTTCAAGTGATTAATGCATGGGAAACATCCATTGAAAGTGCAATATCAATTTAAAGTGCAAGATATACCATTTAAAGTGCAATTTGATGTAACAGAGTTTTAAAACCAATGGTTTCAGATTCCACATTGCAATGAACCTTTAAGAAACCAGCACTTATAGAGTTTTGGTGCAGTATCATAGAAGAATAGCCACAAAGCTATTAAATTTGTCCTTCCTTACCAGCTAAATATTTATGTGAGGTCTGATTTTCTTTACGCATTTCTACCTAAAAACGTAACACAACAGATTGAATGCAGAGTCGGATATGAGAATATATACAATAGCTGTCTCATATTAAGTTGCCATTGAACACATTTACAGAAATGTAAAATAATGCCACTCATTACTAATTTTTTTGAAAAACATTGTTATAGTTTTTTAATATAATACTATCATAGTTTTATTATTGATAATTTAAAGAATATAAACATTTAGGCATTTTTTAGTTTTAATTTTTAATAGGATAAATATTAACAAATATAACCCAGATAAAGAAAAGCTCTTTAGAGTTATTGATAATTTTTGAAAGCATAAATGGGTACTGAGGTCAAAAAGTTTGGGAACCATTGTCTAGTGAGTAGTAGGCATTTAACACATAAGCATACACATAGTACATGATTCAAACTAGGGGGAGTGATATAAAGAAGAACAACATGCTAAGAAAAAACCTGGGAGACCTATTAGATGGGGAAGCCATCAGAGAAGGCCCTTCTGAAGAACTGGTTCTTAAGCAGAGACCTGCCTGAAGAACAAGAAGGGGACAAGATTATTTGGGACATGTGCAAAGCCCCTGAATTGGGATGATCTGGCTTGGGTGGAATACCAAGAGGAGAAGGAGAATGGCATGAGATGAGGAAGGAGCTATATCTTATGTGCTGTCAGAGGCCATAATCTTGTAAATCATATTAAGATTTTGGAATTTTGTTCAAAGTATGTAAAAATGACTCTAATATAAATTACTATACTATGGTTTCAAATTTTAAAAGAGAACCAATTGCTTTGTTAAGAAAAGATTGGGAAGGAACAAGAGAAAAGATGAGGAGAGCACTTGGCTGGCTATTTTAAAAGTCCAGGTGAGAGACACTGGTGCCTGAATCAGGAAGGCGGGGGGTACACATGGAGCTATTTTGGTTAATATTTATAGTTATTGCTGTTCCCATTGGAGTGGAAACAAGGGGAAGAATCCCAGGTTACATCAATCCTACTCACCATACTTACTGAACAATTCTAAGTATCACAAAGATTAAATATCTATTACATAAATTTTATAGTTATTTACTTTGTATGTGGGTGTGGGTTGTAAACAAAGTACCCGTAAGGCTTCCAGTCAAGGTGGAGGTGGAGGTAAACAAGGCTCACCTCCTCTCACAACCACATCAGAATTACAACTAAACTACAGAACACCATCATTCAGAACCATCAGAAATCTAGTTGAATGGAAGTCCTACAACTATGGAATTAAGGGAGAAATTCTATTGAGACTGGTAGGAGGGGTGGAGGTGCGGAATAGGCTGGTCCCACACCTATGTATGGTGGATAAAAATTGGGAGGGCTCAAGAGTGAAGGGTCCCAGCCCCACGGTAGGCCCCCCACCCAGGGTTCCAGTGCCAGTAGGAGAAGTGGTCATAATTTATGGCTATAAAAGCCAGTGGGATTAAGGCTGTGGAAAACAGAAACTGCTGGACTCCTCGCAGTTCCTCTTAAAGGGCTCACACACAGACTTGGTGGACTCTTCCCCTCTGAGCTTTCACACTGGGGCAAAAACCTGAAAGGCATCAGAGACATGTGGGGAGGAACTGAATGTCCCTGTATAAGGTGAGAGCCGGGAGCAGCTTTTTTCCAGACAGAAGTGCTGACAGAGGCCATTGTTTCTTTTCAGAGTCCTTCCTCAACAGAGCTGTCAGGCAGGCTCCATATCTGAGGCTCCACCAATCTGGCTCACACTGTTTGGTCCACCCTGGTGATTCCCTGATGCCCTGCCCCACCCAACTTTTAGGCCCACCCAAGCTGTTTCCAGTGACTTTTCCATATGAATGTCTTATCTTTGCCCATGCTTCAGATGTTCCTAAATTCTTTCAAACAAGCAGCATCTGGCTTCAGCAAGCCCTGTACCTCTCACTAAGTTGTCCCAAGACCACCACTAGCAGCAGCTGACCTTGGTTCACAGCTTGGCCTCTCCTAGGCACTGCCAAGCCCAGCAGAAGTAGTAGCCATCTGCAGATCACTTTGTAGCTAATGCTGTGTGACCTCAGACAGAACACAGGTAGTTGTTGACCTTGGACACACCAGTAGCAATCAAGGCTTAACTACAAGAGGAGAGTGTATACAACCCACACAGTGGGCACACCTTGAGTACCCAGGTTGGGTGATAAGGGAGGCTGTGCCACTGGACACTATAGGACACTTACTACATTGGGTCACTCTACTGAGCCTGGGAGATGCAGTAGCTCTACCTAATACATAAAAACAAACAAAAGGAGACTGCCAAAATGAGGAGACAAAGGAACATGGCCCAGATGAAAAAAAAACAGACCAAAACTCCAGAAACGACCTAAACAAATTAGAGACAAGCAAGCTACTAGATGCAGAGTTCAAACAACTGTTTATGAGGATGCTCAAGGAATTTAGTGAGGACCTCAGTGCCATAAAAAAGATTCAGTCAGAAATGAAGGATACACTAATTGAAATAAAGAACAATCTACAGGGAATAAACAGTAGAGTGGGTGAGGCTGAGATTCAAATCAGTGATTTGTAACATAAGGAAGCAAAATATAACTCATCAGAAGAGCAAGAAGAAAAAAAATCAAAAAAAATAAGGATAGTGCAAGAAGCCTCTGGGACGACTTCAAATGTATCAACATTCAAATTATAAGGGTGACAGAAGGAGAAGAGAAAGAGGAAGAAATTGAAAACCTATTTGAAAAAACAATGAAAGCAAATTTCCCTAATTTGGTGAAGGAAATAGATATATAAGTCCAGGAAGCACAGAGGGTCCCAAACAAGATGGACCCAAAGAGACCCACTCCAAGACACATCATAAAATGCCAAAGGTTAAATGCAGGGACAGAATCTTAAAAGCAGCAAGAGAAAGGCAGTTAGTTACCTACAGGGGAGCCCTCATAAGACTGTCAGCTGATTTCCCAAAGAAACTTTGCAGGCTAAAAGAGATTGCTAAGAATATTCAAAGTAATGAAAGCAAGGACCTACAACCAAAATTACTCTACCAACAAAGCTTATTTGAAATTGAAGGGCAGATAAAGATCTTCCCAGACAAGGAAAAAACTAAAGAGGTTCATCATCACCAAAATAGTATTACATGAAATGTTAAAGGGTTTTCTTTAAGAAGAAGATCAAAATATGAACAACAAAATGGCAATAAATACATATCTATCAATAATAGGATCTAATAAACAAAATAAACACTAGCGGAACAGAAACAGAATCATATATACAGAGAATGTTTTGATGATTGCCAAATGGGTGGAGGGTCGGGGGATGGGTGAAAAAGGTGAAGGGTTAAGATGTACAAATTGGTAGCTAGAGAAAAGTCATGAGGATGTGAAGTACATCATAGGGAATAGAGTAGCCAAAGAATGTATATGCAGAACGCTTGGACATGGACAATGGTGAGGAAAGTATTGAAGGAGTGGGGGGGGGCTGAGTGGAGGGGGATAAAGGGTGAAAATTTAGGACAACTATAATAGCATAAAGAATAAAATATAATTTTAAAAGTTAAAAAAATTGCCCATAAATATGTTGATAATTATGTTGGATAATGAGATGAAAAAAGTCACTCTAATAGCTCCATCTTGTGGACAGTAGTGAATTTTTTTGTTTCTTGTTTTTTTTAAATTGGGTACAGTAACAAAAACACCTAAAAACATAGAAAGTTCTCCAGAAGGTTTACCAGTTATCAGCCACCCTGAATCCTTTTTGGAAGGAGTGAGATATGAATACATTCAACAGAATTAAAGTTACACTGGATATCCTGGAGATAACTGGCTGGATTGAATAAATAAATAAACTTAATCCTCTCTGGTTGATTTTAACACAGAGTCATTGACTGAAAATGCTTCATTCATTCATTCATTCATTCAATCAATCATTCATTCACTCAATGTAGAGTCACACAAGTCACAAAAATTCTGGGCCTCACATAACCAGAAGCTGGAAAACACCTTTTATTTGTCTATTACCTACCTGCCATCTCTTATATCTGGCTGTGTCTTCTCTGCCCCCTTTCCTGGCTATTGCTAGTCAAGTATCTCACTTGACTACTGACACTGGAATTCCTCAGGGCTCAGTTTAGGCCAAGTTCTCTTCTTGCTTCATACTCTCCTTACACAATTTTATTCCAGATCATCATGCTACTTACCATCACTGACTCCCGCACGTATTTCTCTGGTCCAGACCTCTCCTCTGAGTCCCAGATCCTTAATTCCAATCCATATTCTACCTCTCCACATGAATGGCCATGTCCAAGACTGAACTTGTGACATTCTCCCCTCCAAATCTATTGTTTTCATGTTCAATGGAGGCACAACCTTCCAACAGGTTTTCAAACCAGAAACTTGAAAGTCATTCCTGAGTCTTCTTTCTCCTTCATCTCCCTCACCCTTCAATCAATCTCTTGCCCTTGTCTATTTTACCCCCCAAGTGGAATTTCCTGAGCGGATCACTTTGCTCTGTTTATTGCGTCCATTATATTTTGCCCTGTCTTGTCTAGACCATTGCTACAGCTTTCTAACTAGTCTCTGCATCAACTCTGGGCTGTGTCTACCCCATTCTCCACACTGAGCCTTTTTTTTTAAATGCAAATCTTACCAGGCCACTTAGCGTATCCTGAGGTTGCCTTGCCTCATCTACTCTGCCTTGTGGTGGGTCCTCATTTGCCCCTCCAGAAGCTCTCAGCCATTCTCCACCTCGCTCTCGGCCCTGCAGCCCTACCGGCTTCTCTGTTCCTCAGGCTCATTCAGCACAGGGATTTGCACCTTCCATCCCTTTTTCCCCTGTCCTAGTAATCTTTACTCAACCTCCCAACCATGGCTTCACTGTCTGTTCCTGAGATGCCATTTCCTAAACTTTCAGGTTTTCATGAAAAGATATCACTCATCAGAAATCCCTTCCCTTCACTTATCTCAGTTTTCAAGTTCATATTCATTGAAGTGTTTTTGTTTTTTATTGTCATCCCCTCAGAAGAACCTAAGCTCCGTGAGAGAAGGGGGGCCATGGATGGTTTGCTCACTGTGTTTCTCCAGCCTCCAGCCTGACGCACATAGGAGAGGTTTAAGAAGTTCCCCCAATGAATGAATGAATGAATGATTGTGTCTCTAGGACCCTACAACAGTCATCAGTGTTCACAGTTTTTGTTACTCAGTTATAGTAAAACCAGGTCCAGGTGTGACTAAAGGTTGCATGTAACCTGGATGGCACAAACCCAACCCAACCAGTGTGCAGTGAGGGAACCTCAGGCCTGCCTGCCCCCTGGCCTGGTCCCACCTACCTTCTAACACTGGTGATGATACATCTGCAAAAATGTTACACACATCTTCTTGAAGAACAAACAGTGATTTTGAGGAACATTCTAGTCCAAGTCAAGACTTGAGAAAAGAAAACCCCAGTATTTGCCATCTCTTTCAGGGGTTAATCCCACTACCGACATAGCCAGTTTAGGCAACTACTCAGAAAAATTACTATCTTAGATTTCGAACAAATGGTTCTCTCTTGCTGTGTGTTTGAGAGCTGGAAGGACAATTAAAGTCATTCTTCTCAAAACACAGGAAGTTCAAAGGTGAACTGATAGTTCCAGGACATTTCTAGCTACTTTTAAATAACATGTTTTCATCTTTAAGAAAATCAAGTATAACTGGGTGCCCTGTTTATAAGATAAAATAAAAACTTATTTTCACTGAACATTGATGTGCAAAGTTCTTAATACCTATATATATCAAAAGTGTATACCTTTATGCATAAAACACAGATTCTTAATCTTTCCTCTGTTATTTTACTTATTTATAGATTTGTTCCACCAATAATTTAAGATGGATTACAACACCTATAAAATATGGCAAAACAATACATGTTATCAATAAATTAAACATTCAAATCAAAAATAGGATAGGGACAAAAAATAAATTTGGAAGTGAGGCCAATTAAAAAATGTCTTGTTAAAGAATGAATACACTGGTGGTGCATGGCACTGCTGGCTGCCTTGGCCCCAGTCATCCTGCTCCCTCCTTCCGCCGGCGTCAGGCATCTGGTGCTCAGTCCGAGAGGATGCACCATGACTGGTCCAAGAGAGACGTGGACCCCTGGCCGGACCATTCTTGTTTGAAAGGCAATGTCCTTGTGTGAGACACTTGCAGTGAGATGTCTTATTTGTGGCTGGGATCTTTCTCACCAATGTACTTGCTAGGGTTTCTCACTTGGTGATAACCTATCCAGCAGGCCACTCCAAAGGGCGCATTTAGTTAGGAATAACTGAGTGTCCCCAAAACAAAAACAGGGCTGCACGCCTGGGAAAGCACAATATTGCTAAACTAAGACCAAATGAGACAAGGGTCTGTAGGGATTCACTCATTTGTCCAATGTGTTTAAAATCCCAAATGCAAACATCCATGGTACAGATGTCGTATTCAGCAATATGAGCCAAAATGGCTTTCTCTTTTGACGTAATTTATTATTCACCTTGAAGTTTCATTTTTTGCATGCTCCTTAAGTTAAAACATTTTTTTGGAGCCAAATGAAAATGCATTAACAAATTAACTTGGAAAGTACACACAGAAAAGTTGTTCTTTACAAACTAACCTTTGGCTTGTGAATACAAAGCCCTGAAATGTGTGAGTTGGTGGATCAGTAGGGTGGGTGGGAAAAAGGCCTGGGCAGTTCCTGTGTGCTCCTTCAGGAAGAATATATGTCTTACTCTGTGTAGTTCTTCCAAAAAAATAGCATTCAACAGGACAGGGAAAAATCATATTCTAAAAAGAACAATTTCTCCTACAACACCAAAAGCAGCTGTAGAGGGCTTAAGAGACAAAAAAAAGACATAAGAAGAGATTTTATTTTTATATATAATTTAGTTCTATCTAGGAGTCAGACTTCTTTCTCAGTTTGTCTGTCTGTGTATTTTTATCCAGTGTATAAAGAGAAGAAACAAACAGCACTGATGGAAAGAATGTCTCCTGCTGTGTGTTTGCCATGACGACCTGAACCCACGAGGCAGCTGCCACAGAGGACAGCCCACTGGGAACAGCGCCACACCCAGCCCATGAAGCCCATTTACTATTTTAATGACAGAACTTGCTAATGTGGGCACATGAAATGTGACCTTCGAAAGGAATGCTGTCCACACCAGGAAGTCTTTGAGAAGGCTTGAGTTCTTGCCATAGCTAAAAATCTGATGATGCATTGCCAATGACTTCATCTGAAAAGAAAGCTAGCTGCCTGCATCTGTAGTCCTCAGGGAGAACTACATCAAAAAAGGACTAATTGGGAAATAACATGCAAGAAAGAGACTTCATTTTCTCATTTGAATGAATGAAAGAGCTGGTCTACATGGGTATAGAGCACGAGTGTCGCACTCATTTTCACTGGGGGCCACATCAGCCTTGCAGTTGCCTTCAAAGGGCTGAATGTAATTTTAGGACTGCATAAATGTAACTACTCCTTAACTAGGGGCAAGGAGCTTGGTGCTGCCACCCGGTAGAAACAAGGTGCTGGATAAAACATGGTGGAGGGCCGGACGCGGCCCGAGGGCCTTGTGTTTGCCACCTGTGGTATAGAGGACACACCTTATAGACCCTGCTGTAAGGACTGCTGTTCCTCCTCCAACTCTGAAAGCAACTGCAGAGGACCTAACACAGATGCCTCCCAAAGAATTCAAATGGGGGTTTTCTGTGGCTAATGTAGATGTGAAGTGACGTCCCCTCAAATTAATCTTTGTATGTCAGCAGTTCCGACACTTCACTGCACATCGTGGCTTTCTCATTAGAAGAAGGGAACAGCTCCTTTCCAGCTGATGGTGGCCTCTCTCCACTTGGTTCTGATTGCCATCTCCACTGGAGAAAACTGTCTTCCTGGTCCATGTTCATTCTCACCTTGGTCCCTTTCCCAGGGATGGGAGTGCGTATCTGAGGGAGGAACAGCCAGCATTTAGACCTCAGCCCATGTACACCCTTCCAGAGGAAGCCAGGAAGGAAGGCAAACAGGATGGGTGGGCAGGAGCTGGGCTCAGCAAGTGTGTTCCTAGAACTGGTTAGGCAGGGGGGATGGTACATGGAAACACTGGGTTGCTGTGTATTTTGGAACATGAGTTTTGATAAGTCAGTCAATGCACATCGCCACACCGTGGTCTAACACACACAGCCAGGTGTAGGTCACTAGATGTTGTTAGGAAAAGGGGACATATGTTTCTATGTTTCAATGTTTCTTGCATTATGGGGTGAAGAACAAGGTATTCTAGTAAGGTAATTAAGAACTGAGTTCAAGGCCCAGATCTGTTTCACACAACATTTTAGAAGGTGTTGAACATTTCTCAGCATCATTTGTTCAATTAGTAACTATTGGCGACCTCAGTTTCCTCTATGTAAAAATATATATCATAGCATCTGCCTCGTATAACTATTGGGAGAATTTAATGAGATAATGTATGCAAAGCTTTCAACACAGTGTCCAGGACAGAATGCTTGTGATGCATGTGAGCTAATAAAAAAATGATGCATTTCTCTGCCCTGGCCAGTGTGGCTCGGATGGTAGGAGCATTGTTTTGTAAACCAAAAGGTTGTAGGTTCAATACCTGGTCAAGGCACATGCCTAGGTTGTGGGCCAGGTCCCTGGTTGGAATGTATGAGAAGCAACCAATTGCTGTTTTTCTTTCTCTCTCTTACTCCCTCTCTTTAAAATCAACAAGCATGTCCTCAGGTGGGGATAAAAAGAAAATCGTGCTTTTCTCAAAGACAGTAAAGTAGAAATGCTAATATATTTTAACGAACACATTGCCAATGTCCCACTAAATTAAATGGGCTAACATATATTTCTCATAATTAAAGAAAAAGAATTAGGATCTGTACAGATAAATCGGTCACTAAGATACTTTTTCAGATTTGGTCATGATAATGAACAGGCCGATGATATCAACAGAAACCAACAAGCCTCCGTGTGAGGCCGAGCTACCGGACGCAGACTCGCTCTCTCATCACTTCTATTCCCTCGTCCGAAGGGTCAGTGTTTAAAGACATGTTAAGGTCAGCCTTTTTTCCTCACAAGTTTAAATTTGTGGATGAAATGGAATGAAATGACCTGTGCGGTTGTCGGCCTGTCCCGTTGGACTAGAGCCTCCTAATATTTGTGGGACCACGCCTGAGTTTAGTTGGCTTTCCCAGAGTTTAGCAGAGTGCCTGGCACTTGGTAGGCCCTCCTAAAGGCTTTCTGAACTAATCTGAACAGAAATGCACCATCGGTTCAGTTACTTATGTCACAGGAGGATCATCTGATGTTCGGCTGAGGGACAGAATTGGCCAGCTGGAACCCTTCTGGAACCCTTCCCAATTCATTTTTTTTTCTGGTTCTTCCCTCAGGTTTTAAATACCATGTGCTCAAAGATAAAAGACCCCGGAGAAGGCTTTTTGGAAATTTGACTGCACCTTTTGTTTTTTCTTTAACCTGGAAGTTATTTGTTCCTTGAGCTACTTCTAACCCCTGCTCTTATTTACAGCAGGCTTAGAGCCCCCGGGTTCCAGCACTGGGCTTGGGGCCCAGGGGGCTCACAGGTGGGTTTCATTTCAGAAATCAAACCTGAGCATTTCCCCGCAGACCTAGCACGAATGTCTACACAGCTGTTAAATGTCTCTTTGAGCACATGAAAGCGCACGGCACACGGAGTCGGAAATGCTCACCTACGGTAAGACGGGCAGGCTTTTTCTGTGAGGGCTGCCCACTGTAAAAGTGCAGATCAAAGAGCCGCTCCATTTTCCAGTCTGATAAGAGCTGCCTATTTGTGCTGAAAAGGACACCGCAATTTCCCCTGATGTCGCACAGCCAAATCGGTAATTTAGGAGTCTTCAGCATGCTGCCCACCTGGAAGGGGAGGAGTAAACACAGGTGAATATGCAGAGATTTTGCCGACTTTATGGCTAATGCTGATACATTGTCATGATCAAAAGCAGCTCTGAGACAGCTTGGTGCACTCGCAGCTCTGCCCAACCCTGTGTGTGGAGGGAGACTGGAAATGAAACTTCATGAATGAATTTACATTTATGAATGGTGTGTTCTGGTGGTGACGCTGTCATTTTTCTTGTAATGGATTTTATTTAAAAATTGTTTTTGAGGGTAGCCTCGTGGAGGAGGCGGAAACAGCTCAGTTTGGGTTTGAAGTGAGATAGAGAACACATAGATAAGTTGAAATATAAATGGAGGGATGGAATAAGAGAACTCCAAGTTTATCTGTTATTGACTAGCATAAAGGCTCCTGTTCCCAAGACGGGACAGGATACGTTCAGCAGGTGGCCAGACTTCTAGCAGCTAACCATTCAGAATATGGGGAAAAGATCATTTAGGTTATCGAAATATAGGGTATTTTGAATATAGAAAAAAAACTTCTGGGAAATGAGGTGAAAACACACACACACACGCTCACACATATATACACATATCTGTATGATAATCCATAGATCAATTGTGAAAATGTATTGAGAGCCGAATGTGTTTGCTTACTATTACATACAGTACGTTTATGGCTATAACCAGATTGTTACCTCTTCTTATTAGGCAATGGTCAATTCGGCCTTGAATTCTCGTAGCTGGTGGATCAGAATCACCAAGGCGCCACTCTGGGAGACCCAGAGAAAAGAGTGCGCGCTCGCTGCTGTAGCCCCCGAGGGTGTCACGACGTGATGGCGCATTTCTATCAACAATTGCTGCCATTTTGTTTAAACGTGCAGGGAAGCACATGTGTTTAAAAAGATTGCTATTAAAACTCATTAACATTAAAACTTTTTTTTCCTACTTAGATAACATGAGCTACATGGAAAAACCCATCATGTCCACATGATGCCAGGGAGTGCAACTGGACCCTCCGCCCCGGCGTGGCTTCCTGTAATGGTAGGATCCAGTTCTGTCTCTTCCCTCCTCAGTCCTCAGAGCTGTGCTGTGCGTTCAGGAGCAAACTCTGTTTATGGAAAATCCAGCTTTGAATAATTATCGAGTGCTTTGTAAACCCAAGCATTAAAGAATAATACCTTGATATTTGATTTCTTAATAATTCTATCCAACTCTCTTGTTTTTTAAAATCCTTCTGTTGTGGATGAGTGGGTGAATCAGAGATGCTTTTGCCTTTAAGCATTTCACTTTTCACTAACACGGAAAAATTATATTATTGTATTTGAAAGAAGTGACCCCAGTTTTAGTTGATAGTTTTAAAGGGGAAGCAAGCCTAGCACCCTAATCTGGACTTGCTCAGAGCAGGTGCAGGATTTTGCACATCTACTCACACTCCAGGTGACCCCTTCGGGCTGCATATGATGTGAGCATCTCACATATCAAAGGTGATGCAAGTCGCCCACTGGCTGGCTGCCCTGGAAAGAAAACACTGAGGATGTGTCATTGAAGCAGCCGTATGTGTTTACCTCCCAGAATCCACCCCCAACTTCCAAATAAGATTGCAGCCATTCATTAGTTATAACATTAGCACTTTCCTTCTTAGGCCTTCTTGCCGTGGCACCTTCTGTACTGAGGTTACGTGTCATCAAAATATGATCCACAGGACTTGGAGTTAATGGGTTGGTAAACTTGGATAAACTAATTAGGATATGGATGGCTGTTCATACTATTCATAATAAGATGTCACTCCTTTTGAACTTTAGATAGGTATTCTTGCTGCCTTTAAGCCCACAAGTGTTCCTGTAAAGTATGTCTGGTTGATGAATAGAATGTAGACCCATACGATACTGTTTCACAGAATCTTTGTAATGTAGGCAAACTTTAACCTAACTGATGCTCAGATAACATACTCTGCAAGGTGCTGACGCCACACTAGTGTTACTTTATGTAACAAAGCAACAGTTTCCTTTTCTGGACTCAAAGCTACTTAGGATTTTATTAGAGGAGGAGGAAAATAAAGGACAGTTGGCCCTGGAACAACATGGGGTGGGAGGTTAGGCGGTGATCCCCTAGGCAGTTGAAAATCCCTTGACTCCCACAGAACTTAAATGGTCCCTTGATATCAGCAGGGGATGGGTCCCAGGACCCCCATGGGTACCAGAATTTGCTGATGCTAAGTCCCCTGTCTGAAATGGTGTAGATCAATGCAGTCAGTAGGCCTCCCACATCCAGAATCCCAACTGTATATCAAAAATAGTACAGTCATTTATTGAAAATTATCCATGCAGACATGAACTGTGGAGTTCAGACCCAAGTTGTTCAAAGGCCAACTGTATATTATAAATACAACAAACTCCAGCCCCCAGAGTGTCCATACAGGGACCACACAGAGTGACCACACTGAGCAGGCAGAGCCTGGCTTGCCTTGGGATATTCTGGTAAAAAAGAAAATGTCGCTCGTAACTGTCATGGTACTTTGGGCATTAACTGGAAGAGGAGGCGAGCTCTGCAAGTGCAGCTGAGCACACACCTGGCTTAAAGTTGAGTCCTGCAAAAGCGCAACAGAGCACCCCCAGTTGAATCCAGCCAAATATTCCGCCCCCTTCCTTTCTTGGCAGACCACATAGTCCGTTTGGTTGGGATTTTCAGTCAAGAATTTGTATTGTGTTTAGGTAGTTTATCAGCTACCCCCTCCCCCCACAAAGCAGGATTCTAAATATGTTTTATTGGTGAGATTCCACCAATGCAGAATTTGTGCATGCTGCCTCATGTTGCTATGGTAAAAAGGAAGTTAAATTGTGATACAGTGGTACTATAAATAAAATACCTTTCTTCTTAAGTTCACTCATTGTGCAATAAGCCCGATAGTTTCAGCGTTCCGTGCAGCCACAGAGCCTTTCATAACATGTATCATTTAAACCCATGTAAACTATAAGGACAGGAAAAGGGATGGGCAAATTGTAACATGAGAGGGCAAGCTCTGAGTCCACGTAACTTTTTCCATGCCACCTAGAACGTGCCTTTGCCTAACAAGCTTGATATTGTAAGTCCAAAGGCCCCAGTCTGGTACTGTGAACAGGAGAAAGGGGTCGGAAACCTTGTGCTTTCTCTGCTGATTCCTGGGGATGATTCATGTGCAGAACTGTTGCTGGTCTGGCTCTCGGCTCTGCCACCTGGAGCACCAAGCTGATGTAGCTTCTGCGAGCACACTTGCAGGCATGTTGTCGTGCTTGCGGGATACTTCCTCGGTGACCCAGGGCCAGAGTGCATGGGTGCAGCTCCTTTTAGGGTTGGATTTTCATCGGTCTCTTTAAAGGAAAAATGTGAAGAAGAAAGGGAGTACCACAGGGATAGCGCTGCGCTCTGCCAGGGTGGCTGGGGCCATCATTCCAGCCGACCTAAATGGCTTCAGCCCCTTCTAAAAATCAGAGTTGATTTTTCTTCTCAGTGGCAGAAGCGAAGATAATGTGAACCTCCTAAGGCTTTCCAGATGGTGTTAGACTCAAACTGCTTTATGTTCTCACTTAGGTATTGGAACCTCACACTCAAACCTGTACCTTCAAATAGAGAAGTGACAGGAGGCTTCAGAACAGTGCCCCGTCCTGTGGGCAGCTGGCTGTGCTCCGCGGGCACCGTCAGTCTGCTGGGTTCTGGGGGGCTTGCCGTGTTTTCTAATGAGAACTGCATTTTTAAAAGAAACCTCGCCCGCTGGGCTGTGACATTGGGGCTGAAAGCTGTGTGTTTTTGCTGTCTCTGCAATTTTATCACAGAGGAAGAAGAGATGAGATTCGGGGAGAAGACACAGCATTATGGATGGGTTGCACCTCAGCAGAATCTGTCAGACAGCATGTCGGTTTTCTTTTGAACTCAGAAACCTTCCTTATATTAGGTTTTTATTATCAGTGCATACATTTACTCTTTCAATTTATAGCACCCATCCTGAGCAGGATCCCCTAAAAACCGTAAAA
>PVKM010030814.1:0-17120 GCA_004027735.1 Carollia perspicillata | reverse complement strand
TTTCCACATAAAAATAAAGCCACAGAAATCTAGGGTAGCCATACATATATCAGATCAGATACACCTAATGAACAAACTGAACTAGCAAGCAAAATAGAGACAGGCTCATAGAGAGCAAAATGACAGCTATTGGAAGGGGGGAGGTTAGGTGATGGAGGGATCCAGCAGAAAGGAGAAAGGACTCATGGACATGGACAACAGTGTGGTGATTACAGTGGGGTGGGAAGTTGTGAGAGTTGAATGGTATTTTCATGGAAATGATTATTGCCATGTCTCTGGTTATATTTTGCTTGTTTGTTTGCTTTGCTGTTTAGGTTCCACTTATAGGTGAGATCATATGGTTATTTGTCTTTCACCACCTGGCTTATTTCTCTCAGCGTAATGCTCTCCAGTTCCATCCATGCTGTCTCAAAGGGTAGGAGATCCTTTTTTCTGTCTGCTGTGTAGTACTCCATTGTGTAAATGTACCACGGTTTTTGATTCACTCATTTACTGAAGGGCACTTAAGCTGTTTCCAGCACTTGGCTAATGTAAATTGTGCTACTATAAATAGCCAAAAAATTAAATAACTTACCCACTGTCTCAAAACTAAGCATTCTTTCTTCATTTATTATGTCATTCTCTTTTTAAGGTTAACATTTAAGAATTGTTGAGTATAATTTTTAAAATTCTCTAAGGCTATTAGTAAAATTTACAATGATAATAAATGTATCCAGCAATAAATTCAAGTCATAAAAAACAGTTTTTATTGGTTTTCAACAACGAACTAAAGAAATATACATGAGTTTAAAAATTTACCAAAGTTGAGGAAAACAATTCACATTAGCAATTATAACATATGCCTAAACATATACTCCTTATTTTTACTGCTCAAATGTCATTGAAAGATGAGAACATTACAATTTTAGAAACTCATAAATTTATGAAATATTTTACCAATCTGTCAACATATATAGGTAAATACTCTCCCAAAACTATTAGAAATAAGGAATTTTTAGAGGTCAAATATCAATATCAGCAATAAGTTAGTAAGGACTAGTCTTATTTTCATCCACATTTAAGAAAAAGAGAAAGTCCAGTTTTCTTTTAATGTAATTTTTTATTCAGAGGTTTCCTTCCAATTGATTTAACTGAAAAAGTATTATGAATAATGATATCCCTAGGCTCCAATTATGTCCTGCAAATTGGAATTAGGTCAGATGTTAGAGCAAACACAAAGAATCTAATGAGGGTGCCCAGAAATCTTGAAATTAATTGTAAAAGCATCTGTTTCAAAAAGGAAAGTTTATTCTTTTGGGTCTAAATATGCCCCAGAGAGAATTCCACAAGAGGAAGAATTGTACATTTAACCAATAACTAATGTAATATACTAAAAATAGATACAAACAATGTTGTAAAGCACATTTTAATTTAAAGTTTTTTGAAGTTGCTTATTAATAAATTGCTTTAGTTTTGTTCATTTTCCTCCTTTCTTGACAATAAAATGACCTCTCATCACCTCAAAGCTCATCTGCTCCGACATGTTATTTTAACTGGTGATTCCAGTGAGCTGAGCAGGTAAGCAAAATAAGATAATTAAATTGACTACTTGAAAGAGTAAATGTGATCACTTTTAGTTAGTTAGATTAGATTTTTCTGGCAATTTAAGCCAAGGAGAGAAGGGAATATATTTTACTTTTCGAAACAGATAATCTATCATTGGACAAAAAGGTGTAAGTACTGAGAGTTGATAGCATATGTCTGCTTATTTGAACAGATGGGAATCCATAGTATCCTAATTTATGCAAACCTCAAACTCTCAACTATTTTAGTCAGAGCATGGCTCACCTAAAGGAGGTGAGGAGGTCATCAAGTCTGAAAATTCAATTTTTTCAGAATTGCATGCGTATGCATATATAATGTTTCACTACAGCATTCCTTTATACTTAGATACTTTTTAGACTGAAAAGAACAACTTATTTGTACCCAGTTTTTCAAGTCAGCAGTTAGGGCTGGTCTCAGCTGGACTCAGTCATGTACCTAAGGTCAGAGGCAGGCTGATAGGGGAAAACATGCCCGACCTCTTCACGCCCAGACTCACAGAGACACGTTATCACTTCTGCAACATTCTGCAACATTCTGCAGAATTGCAACTTCTGCAACATTCAGATATCAAAGAAAACCACATGGTCAGCTCAGATTCAGGGGTGGAACAATAGACTCAAACTCTTAATACATTCATCTATATATTCATGGGAAAGGAACATGAGTATAATGAGAAGAATAATCAGGGTTACTGTGAAAATAGTATACCACAAATAGTTTACAAATTGAAACAACACATGCCAAAAATAAAAAGTTAAAAACATAAATTAAAGAATATTTTTAAAAATTGAACTTTTCTTGTTATCACAATCATACTGTATATTTAGGCATCACTCCAAAAAGTGTATGAGTATCTGTCTGTTCTGGGTGTTCGTAAAATGGAGTAATCATATTCCATCTGGTTTCTGCTGCTGAATTCAACTATAACACCTGGACAAAACCTATGAGAACTGCAATTTGAAGACTATGAAAGGAAACAGTAGCAGGCAAATCCAGGAAGAACACTAAATTGGAAGTATCTGAACTGGTAATGGATTTACCATTGTTTCCCTACCCATCCCCCAATCTCCCAGCCTGAACTCAATGCAGCCAGTAATCTGGACGTGAGTAGCATGGCACATACAGAGAGAGCTCCAGTAGATACTGGTAGATAGTGTCTTGGAACAGGAAAGGGAACTCTTTCCTCAGGAGAGTACAGAAATATACATATTTTTTTTATCTCTGTTCTCTTGTCCAGTCCACCAGTTAATCACCACAGTGACGGTGGAAACTATGGAAACTGTAGAAGCCAAAACACTAAGAAATGGAAAATTCCCTCTTAATTTAGTGGAAATGCAGTTCTAAGAGAGTGGAGCCATCCCCAGTGTTTTGTTTTTCTCACTTTCAATTCTCCACTCCACACCAGGCATGGACATAATCATGCAAGTGTACAGCAGAGCAAGTTTATTGGTGCTGCAAGTATTTAGCTGGATGACAGGCAAGAATAATCTCATGGAACAGGAAAGCACTGGGAAGACTCCAGAATGCAGGAAGCTCAGAAGAGAAACATGCTAAAGTGTTGATAAACTCTTGGACTCCCTACTTAAACATGCGCAGACCTGTTCTTAAATAGCCTATCAAAATTTTTGAGAACTCAACCAATAAATTGACAATTGCCCAGGTTCCAGAATGATCAATTGGGTGACACAGATCCAGGTTCAATTTTAAAAGCATGCAAAGATTTGGAAAAATAAACTAACAATGAAACCAAAAGCCACAGGAGGTATGATAGGACTTGGAGCCTGACCTTAACAATGTTGACTGCCTACTAACACAAAAATATTAATATTATCCACAGGGTTGAAACAAGATCCAGTTGTATAATGTAATAAAAATAACCAAGTTACAATGGACAATTATTCAACATATAAAGTAATAAAAAATTCAACTCACAGCAAAATCATACAGATAACCTATTATTCAATGAAGAATTTAAAGTGACAGTTATAAAAATGCTCTAATAAGTGATTCTTAATGTTACTATAAAAACAGAAAAATGAAAAGGACTGGTAAAGAAATAAAATATTAAAAAATAGACAAATGAAAAATTTAAAATCTCAATAATGAAAGTAAAAATCTCAATGGGTGATTTCAATAGCAGAATGGAAATGGCAGAAGAAAGTTAATGAGCTCTTCAAGACAGTTCAATAGAAAGAACTTACATAACAACACCAGGAAGACAAAAAAAGTCCAACTAAAAAATGGGTAGAGAATCTAAATAGACACTTCTCCAAAGAGGACCTACAGATGGCCAGTAGACATATGAAAAGATACTAAACATCATTAATCATCAGAGAAATGAAAATTAAAACCACAATGAGGTATCATCTCATGCCTGTCAGAATGGCTATTATCACACACAGTCTAGGATTTTAACACCCCATTGACTTCAACAGATCGATCTTCCAGACAGCAGCCTTAAATGACACACTAGGTCAAATGGATTTAATTGATATCTTCAAGCATTTCACCCCAAAGCAGAAGAATATACCTACTTTTCAAGTGCATATGGAACATTTCTAGGAGAGACCACATGTTAGGATACAAAACAAGTCTCAACACATTTAAGAATAGTTCAATCACAATGCTAACCACATCTTGTCTAACCACAATGCTAAGAAACTAGAAATCAATCACAAGAAGAACATCGAAAAAACACACGAAGACATTGAAGCTAAATAACATGTTATTAAACAATGAATGGGTCAACAAAAAGATCAAGGAAGAAATCAAAAGATACCTCAAAACAAATGAAAGTGAGGACACAACAATCTAAATACGGGGGGACAGGGAAAGCAATCCTAAGAGGGAACTTCATAGCATTACAGACCTATCTCGAAAAGAAAAAAGAAGGTCAAATAAACAATCTAACTTTACATTTAAAGGAACTTGAAAAAGAACAACAAACAAATCCCCAAGTGAATAGAAGACAGGAAATCATAAAGACCAGAGCAGATATAATTGAAAGAGAGTCTAACAAAATACAAAAGATCAATGAATCAAAGAGCTGATTCTTGGAACAGATAAACAAGATTGACAAAACTTTAATCAGACTCATCAAGAAAAAAAAAGAGAGAGGACCCCCCAAAAAATCTGAAATGAAAGAGGAGAAATTAACAACTGAAACCAAAGAAATACAAAGGATTGTAAGAAAATATTCTGAACAACTATATGCCAACAAACTGGGCAACCTGGATGAAATGGATAAATTCTTAGAAACACAATCTTCCAAAACTGAATCAGGAAGAATCAGAGAATCTGAACAGTTTATACCTTATGAAATTGAAGCAGTAACCAAAAAACTCCCAACAAACAAAAAGCCTGGACTGGATGGCTTCACAGGTAAATATCACCAAACATTCCAAGAACTAACACCTCCCCGTCTCAAGCTATTTCAAAACTTTCAAGAGGAGGGAAAGCTCACATGCACATTTTATGAGGCCAGCATTACCCTAATTCCAAAACCAGATAAAGACACTAAAAAAAAAAGGAAAATTATAGGCCAATATTCCTGATGAACATAGATGCTAACATCCTCAGTGAAATATCAGTAAACCAAATACAGCAATGCATCAAAAAGATCATACACCCTGATCATATGGGATTTATTCTGGGAATATAAGGTTGGTATAACATTCATAAATCAATGAATGTGATTCACCACATAAACAAAATGAAAGATAAAAAAACACATGATCATATCATGATACAGAAAATGCATTTTTTAATAAAATCCAGTACCCAGTCATGATAAAAAAATCTCAGAAAAGTGGGAATAGAGGGAACATATCTAAACATAATAAAAGTCATATATGACAAATACTGCCAGCATCATACTCAATGGGCAAAACTACAAGCATTCCCCTTAGGACTAGAAACAAGACAGGGATGTCTGCTTTCATATCTTTCATTGGACATAGTACTGGAAGTCTTAGCCACATCAATCAGACGAGAAGAAGAAAAAAGGCCATCCAAAATGAAAGGAATAGGTAAAATTGCCTTTGTTTGCATGGCATGATACTGTACATAGAGAACACCAAAGATTCCAACAAGAAACTACTAGAACTGATAGATGAATTCAGCAAAATAGCAGGGTATAAAATGAATATCCAGAAATCAGTTTCATTTTATATGCCAATAATGAACCAAGAGAAAGGAAAATTAAGAAAATAATCCCATTCACAATTGCTTCGAAAGAATAAAATACCTAGCAATAAACCTAACCAAGGATGTAAGAGACTGGTACTTGGAAAGTTAAAAGACACTGAAGAAAGAAATTGAAGAAGATACAAATAAGTGGAAGCACATACAGTGTTCATGGACAGGAAGAATTAACATCATTAAAATGTTCATACTACCCAAAGCAATCTATAGATGCAATGCAATTCCTATCAAGATTCCAATGAGGTATGTCATATAACTAAAACGAATTATTTCAAAAATGTTCATGGAACCAGAAAAGGTCCCACCTAGCAATAGTGATATTAAGAAAGAAGAACAAAGTTGGAGGAATCATGCTACCTAATATGAAACTGTATTATAACCCCCTAGTAATCAAAACAGCCTGGTACTAGCATAAAAACAGACACATATCAATGGGACAGAATAGAGAACCAGAAATAAATCTATACATATATAGTCAATTAATATTCAACAGAGGAAGCAAGCATATGCGATGAGCTAAAAGATAGTTTATTCAACAAATGGTATTGGGAACATTGGAAAGATATGAACAGAAATATGAAACTAGACCACTTTTTACACCACACACAAGAATAAATTCAAATTGGATTAAAGACTTAAATGTTAGAACCAAAACCATAAAAATTGTACAAGAAAACATAGGCAGCAAAATCTCAGACATTGCTCCTAGCAATATTTTATTAGATATAACTCCCCAAGCAAAGGAAGCAAAAGAAAAAAATAAACAAATAGCACTACATCAAACTAACAAGATTTTGCACAGCAAAAGAAAACATCAACAAAATAAAAGATAACCCAGAGAATAGGAGAACACATTCACTGATACACATGATAAGGAGTTTCCAAAATTTATAAAGAACTTACAAAACTCTCACACCTATAAGTGGAACCTAATCAATAAAACAAGCAAGCAAAATACAATCGGAGACAACAAAATAAAGAACAAACTGACAGTAACCAGAAAGGAGAGGGGAGAAGGATAATAGGGGATAATATGGGAAGGGCCATCAAGGAACATGTATGCAGGACATATGGACAAAACCAAAGAGGTTAGGTTTAAGGGTGGGAGGTGGGGATGGGTGGTGTGGGGGGCTGTGGTAGGGTGAAATGGAGACAACTGTACTTGAACAACAATAAAAAAAAGAACTTACAAAACTCAACACCAAAAACATGAACAACCCAATTAAAAAATTGTCAAAGAACTGAATAGACACTTCTCCAAAGAGGACATACAGATGGGCAATAGACATAGAAAAGATGCTCAATGTCACTAATCATCAAAGAGATGCAAATTAAAACCACAATGAGATACCATCTCACACATGTCAGAATGGCTATCACTAATAAACCAACAAACAAGTGTCGGCAAGGATACAGGGAAAAGGGAACTCTTTTGCACTGCTGTTGGGAATGCAGATTGGTGCAGGGTGCAGCCACTGTGGAAAGCAGTATGGAGTTTCCTCAAAAAAATGAAAATGGATCTGCTTTTTGACCCAGTAATAACACTTCAGCGAATATATGCAAAGATACCCAAAACACTATATCAAAAGAACATAAGCACCCCTATTTTCACTGTGCATTATTCACAATCTCCAAGATATGGAAGCAGTCCAAGTGCCATCAGTAGAAGAGTGGATAAAACAACTATGAGATACTTACACAATGGAATACAATTTAGCCATAAAAAGAAGAAAAATTTTACCCTTTGTAACAGTGTGGATGGACCTGGAGAACATTATGCTAAGTGAAATAAGCAAGTCAGAGAAAGACAAATACCATATGATTTCACTCATGTGGAATCTAATGAACAAACTGAACTAACAAGCCAAATGGAGACAGATTCATAGATGGAGAGCAGGCTGACAGCTAAGCAGGGAAGTGAAGTTAAGGGTGAAAGAATTGAGCAAAAAGAAAAGACTCATGCACATGGACAACAGTGTGATTTTGGGGGGCTATAAGGAAACTAAATGGTAATGGAAAAAATACAATAAGCATTAAAAATAAAAAATCTGTATGATTTTTGTGAACCAATTTATCCCATTAAATTAAATTTAAAAAAAAGAAAAGAAAATATTCAATCTAGATAACACAGGGGAAAAAACTTGAAAAAATGAACAGAGCTTCAGAAACTGTTAAAAATTAATAAGTACTCTAAAGTTCACGTTATTGTTTTCCAAAAGGAAAGAGGGAAGAATGTAGCACTGAAAAGTATTTAAAGAAATGATATAGGAGGGGGCAATGGAGTTTTACAGTGTTTGTGATGAAAATAATACAATAGTTAATAAATAACAATACAAGAATAAACTCTGTATTTTGCATACTCAGAACTGTTTTTGCCCCACATTATATATGAATACTTCTCAAATCTGGTGAAAGATTAAATTTATAAATTCAAGAACCTCAGTGAACCCAGAATAGAATAAGCCCAATGGCACATTTTCCAGATGCATCATAATCACACTGCTGAAAACCAAACACAAAGAAAAATATAGTAAGTAACCAGAAAAAAACTGAAAAACTGCAATACTAACTATAAAAACCAACAGTGAAAGTAACTGTAGATTTTTTCATCAAGAGCAAGGGGCCCGAATGAAGTGGCACATGTTTATATGTATTTAAATAAAGATTCTGTATATATTTAAGGTGCACAACGGGATAACTTTAATATATATTACTTAAATGTATATACATTATATAAATTTATAAACATTTATATATTATATAAAATGTTTTATATAATATGTATAAAATGATTACTACAGTTAAGATATCAGCTCCCCACAGTTACCATTTGTGTGTGTGTGTGTGTGTGTGTGTGTGTGTGTGTGTGTGATGAATACACCTGAAATCTACTCTCTCAACATATTTCCAGGGCTTGATATACTATTAAGTACAATCATGCCTGCATATCATATCTCTAGACTTATCCTACATACCTTCAACCTTGTACCGTTTAACCACCATCTCCTATTTCCTCACTTCCAGCACTGTGTGACCACCATTCTACTCTCTGCTTGTACGAGTTCAACTTTACTTTAGTTTTAATATCCACATATGAGTGAAACCATACATTACTTGTATTTCTGTCTGGTTTATTTCACTTAGCATAATGTACTTCGGGTCCACCTATGCTGTTGTAAATGGCAGGATTCCTTCTTTCTTGTTGCTAAATAATATTCCAAATATCCACATAGCTAAGTCTCACATCTTCTTTATTCATTTGTTGATTGACCAGTGGCATATTTTTAAATTGATAAGTGAAAATATATGTAAACCCAGAAATCTTCATCCAGTGAAAGTATTCTTAAGTAATGAAGATACAAATGACAAAATTCTCTGATGAAAGAAAATTAAGAAAATCATACAGAACAGACCTGATAAAAAAGAATTGCTAAATAAAATTATGAATATAGAAGCAAATATCAGAAGCAATCTTGAAAAATTAAAAATAAGAAAAAGTATAAATAATATATGTATATTAAATAGACTATTCTTTGAATTGTTCAGTGTATTTCTGACATTTGAAATAAAATTAAAACCTTGTCTAATGAGATTTTCTACATAGGTAGATGTAGTATACATAGTAACTATATCACAGAGGAAGCAAGGTGAAGAAATCTCTGTGATGGTAATATTTCTACATTTTAATTCAAGTGGAAAAGGTTGATTTTAAATTGGTTATGAAGAGTTATTTACCTATTTTACAAACCCTAGAGTAGCACCTAAAATCTTTACAGAGATTTATTAAATCGTGACATACAAATTAAAATACTAGAACTTATTTTATAAACCTAAAAAAGGTGCTAGAGAAATCAAAGAACAGAAAATAAAAGGATAAACTAAAATCTACACTGTAATCATTTTTTAAAAGATTTTATTTATTTTTTAGAGAGCGGGGAAGGAGGAAGAAAGACAGGGAGAGAAACATAGTTGTGTGAGAGAAACATCAATCATCAATTGGTTGCCTCTGGCAGGACCCCCGACAGGAACCTGGCCCGCAATCCAGGCATGTGCCCTGACTGGCAATCAAACCAGGAAACTTTTAGTTCACAGGCTGGTGATCGACCCACTGAGCCACATCAGCCAGGGCTACTATAATCATTTTTAAATAAATAATCCAAAAATATTAATTGACAGATTTTAAGAACATAGATAAAAACATGAAACAACTATATGCCATCAATAAGAAACTAATTACTACTGTGATGATAGTGCTAGGCTAAAAGTGAAAAAAAAAATGGCATAGCACTATTCAAAAGTAAGCAAGGGGCCATATTAACATAAGACAAAAGTAATCTTCAAAGAGAATTACCAGGTACAAGAAATATTTTTGTTTCGTAATTTACTATCAGTAACTTTAATATTATCACTGTACCTATTATTTAGTTTATATTTTATCAAAGATTTCACTAGTTATTTGTTAAGTACATATTTCTCATAATTCTTTATTGACAAAGTATCTCTAAGATCTTTCATTAAAAATGTTACTATTATTCTAAATTATTGTCTCAGTCTTAAACACAGATTATTGCAAAAGGTTTAAAATAGTCTTCTATTATGGAGTAGGATAAGATGTTAACAGACTAATTCTATTAACATAAAAATGAATTAAATTTTATATTAATTGGAAATAGAATAAACAATCATGAGAAACTATGATAATCTTGAAAATATAGACAGTGACATTCACGTAAAGATATACGCATCCTTCTCTGGTCACACCGAACCTGAGAGACCACACTGAAATGTTGTTGTCTTGTTAGAGCTTGGATCAGCCCAGCACCAGATGTGGACACCACCCTCACATGACGCAGAACACCAGTCAGAAACGTCACTTACATACATGAAACACACACTTGCCCAAGCATGTTCTCATGTAAAGGTTAAACACTCAAGGATATATAACAGGTGGGGCATACTCCCACATTGCCTTCAGTTAAGGCAGAAAATAGCTCATTTTACATTTCAGTGTGTGCATAATATATCCCTTTAAAATTTTTCACTTCACCAATAAAACAAATCCAAAAATTTCTTCATTTTCAACAAGGCTCAGTAAGAAAATAATTTAATATGCAAAATAAACAGCCTTGGTCAAAGTTGGTCTTGTCTTTTACTCTGCATGCCATGCTCAAGCCTTCGACTGGTATACTTTTGCATAAATAAACTATAGCTGGGAACTTATTATCATTGCAATTAAGAAGGCAAATTAAGTTGAGTAATATGAACATATGGCATATGTGCTACATGACCAAATTTTGTAAAATAGCAATACCTAATTAGTCTCTTACTGAATAATAAATATTCTTGCATCAGGTACCTAAAGAACAAGTTTAATGAATGAACATATGTAAGACCTCACAAAGTATTCATATTATAAAGTTGAGGTGTTTAAATTATACTTGACTGAGACATAAAATATGTATTTAGAAAATTATTTCAACTTGGTAGATTATACAAATCTCGTTTTTGGAAAAAAATCATTTATTTGAGGTTAGGTGGCTGACATTTGAAGAACCAACAAAGGTACACAGTGTGATGAATATGTGACATGTTTAAATGACAATAAGATGATGACCATGTCAGTGGAGGAAGGGCTCTGGGAAGTGGGTCAGAATAATTTGGGCCACATCAAGAGTCTGGAATGGCAAGGTAAGGAACAAGGACTTTACTATGTAGACATTCATGAAAATGAGCCTGTTCATCTTTCTGAAGGAGAAATAACAGTACATCACAGGATATGCAATTGCCTAGAAGAGCACCTAATTCAACTGGTTTATTCGAACCCCACATGTTTTTGAAGATCATACCACTGGAAACAGAAAATGTGTGATTTGTTTCTGTCCAAAAATTCAATCCTAATTAAAAGGAGATACTAGTATTTCTTTTAATCTTTTAGGAAGTAATTCTATAATGAGGAAAAAAATTTTAATGTCACAATTTTTAATATAATAAAGAACACAAAAATGTATAATTCTACTTTTTCCTTATAAACATTAACTATTCATCAGATTTCAACATTAGTTATAATATTTTCTACATGGTCAACTGAATCAATTTTTTACTATAGATTTTTTTGGTTTTCTAATTCACTAAATCTGAGTGTTTTTATAGTGAAATTTAGAATACGTGTTTATTTGACCAACAAATTATATAGAAAATATTAAAATGGTGAGAAAACTTTTTGTCACTGTATCTAAAACTCATTAGAATATATCTTAGTATTGGTTTTTAAATGTTTAATAGTTACACATATTTTAAAATACATAGATAAAATAATATTTCAAGCTAAAAAATGCATTTGCACATTTAATTCAGATTTTAAGAAACAAAGATCGCAATAAATTGAAGTTTCTGTGCTCAGTCCATTGTCCTCTCTCCACTTCCTCTGCTGAAGTTATTGCACCATCTGCCAGGGTGTGATTAATAGAACCTTGCAGCATGTACATGGATCTGTAGATAATACTCTAGCATTTCATTTTTACCATCACAGGTGAGTCATGTTTTAATTGTGTAACATATTTCTCTGAGTACTTGACATACCATTGTCGAGATTTGCTTATTTGAAAAATATAGACTTGGCTTGTCCATTTTGACTGTATTATATAAGTAAACCGGTAGAATGATGGATTTTGTTTATATATTTTTCCATATTCGTATATTTAGTGTTTTTTCTAATTTTGCCTGCTATGAATATAAATAAAATAAAAATGCTTGTACATGTTTGATCATGCACAAATGTAAGTTTACGCTTTGGAGGTATATGCTTTGGAGGTATATATCTTTATCTGCTGTTTTATGGGATATAGTCATCATTAACACAACAAAATCTTGCCAAAACTTTTCCAGAGAAATCTACTCATCAATGTCAGAATTTCTCTTTCCCACAGTCTTGTTAACAATTAGTAGTATTAGACTTTCTGATTTGTGGAAAATTATAATGTGTAAAATAGTATTTTAATGTTTAGTAAGCCAGTCTTCATAGTTTTATTAATATGTTGGTTTATTTTTCTGCAGTATTTTTATTTTTAGATTATGACATATATATGAAATAAGCAACTTATTCTTTACTGTGTGTTCAGAGTCTTTCGCTTTAAGATTTTAAGTCCCTTTGTATAATCTTTCAACATTAAAAATGTGTTCTTTATAATTATGATATTCATTTTGGCATAAGTCTTTAAGAAACTGATGAAGGGTAACCTTAATCAATATACTCTATTATCAGAATTTTGTAGAGCTTCACTCAGCGAAATAACTAGATATCCTTACAATAGACAGACAGTTCTGTGTTACTATGAAATAAAAGATGAAGCATAATGTTTAATATAATTCTAAATACTCAGCTCTAATATGTCTTTGGGTCAATTTTCTCATTCATGTCTTATCTGTAGACACCTCCCTTCTATTACACGAGGGAAGGAATCACACATTGTAGCTTATCCATCAATTTCCTCCGTCTCTTCTCCAATCCTCCCAACTAACAATAGAGCCCAAAGGAGCAGAGGCTCCACGTGACACAGAAAATGATTGAATAATCCAGTAAAGCCCGACTGACACAGGCCTCCTTTGTCTGCTAGTAAATGACTGTCATATTTTCACTTTGCAATATCTTTCAATATTCAAAGAGGAAACCTCACAATTTTCATAGTAATGATGGCCTTTGAAATGCAAAACTAAGAATTGATATATGAAATGGAAATTATAGTAGATGAAACTGTTGTTGGAACCCCTTGCTTCTAGATTCATTTGGTGTATATATTAGTCAAGAATCTCCAAAGGCAGAATAAATAGGGGAGAAAGATACAGATATATGTTATAGACATATAAACACGTGTTTGTAAAAGAAAAATTGGATGGAGTTGAACAGCCAAGACATTATTGTAACTATTGCGATAGAAGGTTAGGACCCCTGGGGTGAGCTGGGGCAGAAATACTGCAAGAAGTTGCTCGGTGTGATTAGGCCCTCGGTATCTGCGGATGGGCTCTAACGGAAGTTAGTCTTCCACCTCTGCACACAGACTGAGACAGGCGGATTGTCTTCCTTGATGATCTTTCAAGGGCCAGAGAAAGAATTTACAATTCAGGTTTTCTGAAGTCGGTGCTCTCAAAAGAGGGAGGTCAGGGGCCCACGCAGGCAGAAGGAAACCTGTCTAAGATTCAGTCAAGTAGCGGGACAGTCAGGTCAGCGGGAATTAAGGGGTCTGTCAGGCTGGCACAGGAGAGTGAGGGGACAGAAAGACTGGCAGTCATTTCTATAAGAACTGTGCTGCATTTTAGAAAACACTCCTTTTTAAGAGTCTTATAGGACACATTTCCAGCTATACATCCAAAAGAATTATTGGCAGAAACCAATATGTAAAATGGGGATGATCAATGTAAGATGTTCTCCAGAGTTAAAATTTTCCTTTTGTTATCCCTGTATCTGGCTTAATCAGATAACTGAGTATTCAGCTGTAAATACCAGACCTGGGAACAAGCTTATTAAAAAAAAAAGGTCAACAAAGTAACAATCATGACACGGTGCTCTCTATATGTCCATATGTAGTGGCCAGTAAATTTGCTTAAAGACTAAAAATGTTCCTTATTTTGGCCTTGATCTTTTTCAACTATATTACTGGTACTTCATTTTGTTGACCTAATGGCTTAAAAACTAAAATTAACCACATGTAACTAAAAAAGAATGCATAATAGCTAATTTATGGAGATTTACTTATAAGACATATCTTAAGAAAAGATAAATAAGCTGATGTTTATAGAAGCCTTGTGGCATAATAACAAAATTTATAAAACACATAACTGAAAAGTAATAAATACATTATCCTCACTGTGAATGTCAATTTCATGAAACATGATACAGACACTAGAAATTATAACTATGAAGACTAGGTATATATATCTTGAGAAAGTTTATATAATAATAATGTATAAAAATACAAAAATACAATGTATAAAATACAAATTTAAACAGTTATACATTAACTGTTTAAAAATTAGAAGTATAGGTACATTCAGGTTGCAGATGATTGTAAGCGTTTTGAAATAATATTTGAAAAATCCTTTTTTCATCATTATGACATTAGTATCATTGCAGAATATTTCTGCATGCCCCTAAATTTCTGTAACTTTTAAGAGAAATTCAAAAAACCAGTCTCGGGGTATTTCTTGCACAGATGGGAGACACTGAACTCTGAGGAGGGAAGCGGTGGGTCAGGGGTGCCCTTCACTTTCAAGGCACATGAGAATTTGAAAAAGGTCTTCAGTGCAGTACTTCTTTCTTTTATTTATTACCACCCGCTCCTTTGAGCGGAGCACCTGGCTAGGCGTACAACAACCTGGGAGAGAAGCCTGAGAAGAGCAGGCACTCGCTGCTTGGTTCCCCGTGCTAAGTCTGCAGTACGTGGCTTGCACCAAAGCTGCAGTTTTCCCACTGCACTGATCTTGGGTAATACTACAGCACAAAGCTTTCCATGCCGTTCCAAAAGACATAAAATGATGTATTTTCCCATAATTAATGCAGAAAGGATAAGGTATAAACATACCACTTTCCTGTGTAGATAGTAGAAATAAGAATATTAAAACCAAGACGTCTGTAACATTACATCAATAAGAAGAAAGAATCAGTAACATATAGGGCAGGAGTCAAGATAAAAATAAGATGATTTTAAGCTTTTGAGAAAATTGATTGCTCACATCAGTCCAAAGCAAAAGGATGGCAAAATAACCATAGCTGGCTTGTAACTGATGTATGACTGTAATGAAAAGCACATGTAAGCTTCATCAAAATATCTATTGATTAAAAGGATTTGCCGAACTCAGAAAACACATCTGAAAATATCTTTATGTCAGTTAGAAGGAGAAAAAAAAAGAAACTCAACATAATTTTAAGAAAAAGGAAAACGATCAGCAAATCTGCGTTTCTCTGTAAAAAAAGAACAACAGATGATCCTCTGATTTTATAAATCTCTGTAGTCAAAGGCTCTACATCAAAACTTGGGAAAATATGATATTTATACTGTTTCCTTCAGCAGAACATCCAAAATTTTGGATAAACTGAAATCTCTCAAAAATGTAATGATACGTTAGAGAAAGAACTTAAATTAGACCCTTTAGACATTATTTCATCCTGTCTTTGCTGAAAGGCTTATTTAAAAGTAGACCTTGTTACTTTATTAAAGGTAGCAAGTGGTGCAATAACCACTGCCTTGAAGAAAAATAAATAAATATTTGAAACAAGTAGAATGAGTTTAGAAGTACAAACAGAAACAAGGTTAACAAGGAAAAGTGCACGGGAACTCTTACTTTTCCTCCATTTCTGTTTTCAATTTGCACATGGAGTTGCTCAAGTTTCTGGATGTAAGTTTATTTCCTATCAGCTGGGAAAATTTGGATCCTCAAAATACTCAGCAGGCACATGAGCTATTCTGTTCTGATGATCAAATTTTGGTCTTAACATACAGCGGGAAGATGAAGCACAGCACTTCATCCGCATGACTGTTGCAGAAGCCTCATTGCAGCTCGACAGGGCTTCTCCATTTCTTGGTTTGGAGCTTAGCCAAAGGATTGCTTTTGGCCAGTGGGTAGAGTAGAATTAACAATGTGTCAGTCTCTTAAGAGGCCTTGGAGAGGCCCTTTTAACTCTGCTATGCTTTGAGAATAGGTGCTCCAGCTAGCCCACTGCTTAAATGAGTACGAGAAGCCCCTGGAACCAGGCAGCTCCTCACAGGCTCACAAGGAAAAACAGGTCCAGGTCAGCTGCTACAGCTTCCACCATAGTTGCCCAGCTGAGCTCAGCCTGCATCACCAGAATCTCCAGAGAACCCTGGATGATGAGACTAAAATAGTAGTATTTTAAGCCACTGAATTATGGGTGGTTTGTACTTAACATTTTTTCAAAATGAGCTAACTAAAACATAGAGTAAGCCAGAACATGGTAAAAAGATCACCAATCTTAGTGTCAAAAGATGCAAATTGGAATGCCATATTTGCCACATACTAATGTATTAATTTAGCGGGCAATTAAATTGAGACAGACTCCATGCTTCAGTGGAAACAATAAGATTTATAACACTAGTTTACAAGTCCCTTCTCATATCTAGGACCCTTTTTTTTAATAACCTGTCTCTCACCGATTGCCTAATTATGTCCATGCCCCTGGGAGACCCAAGCTCATGTCTGTGTTAACTCGCTTATTGCCTACCACAAACACATTGTATCTCCCACTTCCTGAATCCCTTTCTGAAGGTGACTGACATCAGTGACTGATGCCAATCTTTTAGTCTCATTCAGAATCCAGACTC
>PVKM010030813.1:0-17103 GCA_004027735.1 Carollia perspicillata | reverse complement strand
TGTTTGTTTCTTCCTTCTGCTCCACTCCATTGATTTGAGTCCCAGTTTTCTTCCCATCACTACTGTTTCCCTGTGCGTTTTCCATCATTTCACTTATGAACACCTTCATTTTTTCATCTAATTTGCGACCAAAATCAACCAATTCTGTGAGCATCCTGATTAGCAGTGCTTTGAACTGTGCATCTGATAGGTCGGCTATCTCTTGCTTGCTTAAAAGTATTGGCTCTGGGACTCTGAGCTTTTCTTCTGTTTGAGTCATTTTTGGTCAGGTGGCAATTGTTTCGTATGAGGGGCGGAGCCATAGGTGTTCACCAGGGTGGGGTAGCCTAGTCGCCAAGTTGTGACGCTATCTGTGGGGGCGGGGTCAGAGAGGGAACAAAGGCGCCTGTTCGCACTCTCTCAAGTTTGAATCCCCTCTGCTGCCTCCCACAAGCAAACTGGGCCCCCCTGGCGCTGGTTCCCAGGTGGGAGGGCCTATGCACACTCCGGGACCTTGTGGGTCTCCCCAGCGACCTCTCCTGTGAGGCTGGGAGCCTCTTCTGGCACCTTTTCAATCGGTGTTTTTAGGCTTTATTGCCTGTCGCTGGGGCCCTGCATTGTGAGGTCCGTCTCACTGCCTGCTCTTGCCTAGTTTATCTGCACGCGAATGTGTGTCCACGGTTAGCCAACTGCCCTGTGTGCCCTGCATGCTCTGCTCATCTCATCCCCGCGTCTGGGGTCTGCAAGCTCCACGCCACCTATGCCACCCAGCGCTCCCAAGCCTGGCAGCCACCACGTTTTCCTGCCGCTTTCCCTCTCTGCCGGCTGCCCACTCTGCCCCTCTTACCGGTCTGGTTGAATGTTTGTTGGGCTTCCGTAGTTCAATTTCCTGTGTTCTGGTTGTGTTATTGTTTATAAATATTTGTTGTCCTTAATCTTGGTTGTGAGAGGAGGTATGGTGTTTCCACCTACGCCTCCATCTTGGCCGGAAGTCTACATTCTGACCTCTTAAGACATGATCCTGAGGCTGTTCTCCCCTCATTTGAGATGGATATCAGCAAAAATTCAAGAAGTGTCAGGAGACTGTGAGCTTCACTTTTTCCTTTAAGTAGTCAGAAGAGTTAAAAGAGAGCTGTGAGGGGATAATTTTCCTTCAGGAGGTCAATGCTGCCTTAGGAACCCCTGAGGCTCCTGGAATCTGCTGTCAGCAGGGACCCCTGGATTTGTGGGAACAGCTCTAAATCTTTGAAAGGCTGCCCTGCATTGTAGCCTCAATAAGCCCAAGCTTATCACTGCCCAGCTCTTGTCCCAGGACCTAGGCAATGGTCCTTCTCCCTGTGGAGTTAAAGGCTGGGAGAATGTTAAAGGTCATCCAACCCAACCTTTTCATTTTCTAGGTGCAGAAACCAAGACCCAGAGGAATAAGGACTCACCTAGGGCCACCCAGCAAATGAGAGGAGGAGCTTTCTAGCACCTGGGTTTCTGAATCTTGGCCCAGTCCCCTCTGTAGAAAAGCTAACACCTTTCTACAAGCCTCCCCACCTCAATACCACTGCTGCCCCAGACAAGAGCAGAGGTGCCTGGGCTCCCTGAAGGAAGGCCCGTAGGCTGTAATTGTTTTTGACAAACCGATCTTCTTGCCTCTAGAAGAAATAGGGCCAGGTCTTAGTCACATCGATGCCTAGCACACACACACACACACACACACACACACACACACACACACACAAATGTATGCTGAACAAGTTAATGAATCATTGACTGAGCAATATTCGAGGTAGATGCTATTAGCTCTTTTTAAACAATATTTTTATTTTTTATCCTCACTCGAGAACATTTTCTCATTGCTTTTAGAGAATGAGAGAGGGAGAGAGGGAGGGAGAGAGAGAAACATCAGTGTGTGAGAGAAGCATCAACTGGTTGCCTCCCATGTGCACCTGGACCAGGGATCGTACGCGACTGGACTGAGGATCATACCTGCAACCTAGTTTTGTACTCTGACCAAGATCAAACTTGCAAGCCTTCGGCCATGGGATGACATTCCAACCAACTGAGCCACACTGGCCAGAGCTATTAGCTCATTTTAAAAAAGAGAAAAATTGAGACCTAAGTAGGTTAAATTAGCTTGACCAAGTTTACATAGCTAGTAAAAAGTGCAGTCAGTCTTAGAATGCAATTCTGCCTACACCAAATGCGTGACCCTCCCATCCTTCCTCCTAGCATTCTGCAGAGGAGACAGGACAAGGAGGAGCTCTGTTAGCAGAGGAAGAACTGAAGCCCTGACAGGTGAGGTGTTCTCCAAGGACACAGGGAGGGCTAGCCTGGAGCTCAGCCCTCGGATCCACACTGTGACCTCTCAAAGCTAAATTCCACTCCTCCAACAACAGCCTCAGGTAGGATATTTGGGGGATATGACAGCACTGCCACCATCCAGAACCTCTTACTTGGTCTCTCCTAGACCTTCCTACATGTTTTCTCTGCTTGGCCATGCCCCTGCATTCTCTTCTCTACCCATCAGCCACAGTGGAAGTCAGAGCAAGTCCCCTCACAATGGAAATCTCTCACTGGTTTCTCACCCCCCTTAGATAAACTCTGCCTTCTTTCCATGGCCCTCAGGACTTGCACAATTAGCCATGTACATACTCTGGACCTTCCTGCAGCTCTTTAGAGGTAACAAAATACAAAACATATTCCTCAGGACTTTATTTGCCCCTCTACCTCCTGAAATGCTCTTCCCCCAGATACCTGTATAGCATTAGATTATGACCTCATTTTTGTAGTTTATGGCCTATTTCCACTGAAGTATGAGCTCCAGAGAGGAGGAACTAGTTGCCCCCTCAGGGTGCCTGTCATGTGCTCAGCCTCATTCCATTGCAGATTGCTGATGGAGGCCTGAGCCTGGTACAGGGCTGAGTTCAGAGCCAGCCATGCCCTCTTCACCATACCTGGATCCCCACGAACAGGACAAATGACAGGCATGTCTTCCAAAGTTAACAGCGGTCACTGCCTTCTGGGAAAGCTCTCTACCTGTGGGCTAAGGCACTGGGGGGAAGAAAGAAAAAAGAAAAACAGTATCTCCAGGCAGGCCAGTGCTGGTGCCTTTTCCCTGCCTGCGATGCACACTTCATTTAATTTTTATAGTGAAGGGAGATGTGGGGTTTTTTGAGCACCAATATGCTCATGGGCCAGTCTAAATATAAGAAAAGGAGTGGAAGAGCCAGCACAGAACACCTCCGCCCTCTGTCTGTCTTGCCCAGATTAACAACTTCATCTAGAGTCTTTGTTGATATTGACACTCAGTTGCTAGGTAACATGTTTACTGCCCAATGAATAGAGACTTGAGGGCCAGGGGGCACAGTCAACAGATTGGCAAATAAGGTGGACGTGCTGTGACTTGATATGCCCACTGTGGTGCCCAGGAGAAGTACAGGGACACTGATTCCTGGCTGTCTAAGCCCGTGAGCATCTCTGGTTAGAGGAGCCTTGTGCCCAGGTAGGGCAAATCCAGGAAAGTGCCTCTGTTTTCACTCAGGGTCCATCTTCATGGTAACATCAATGCTTCTGGCCTCTTGGCAGAAGTTCCTGTTCAGCAAGACTGCAATACAGTCTCCCTGCAATACTCTGGGGTTCTGAAGAGTCCTGATGCATGTAATCTCGGCAGTCCCCCAGCCCCACTTCACCTATGTCCTCAAGGGGTGTGCCATCCTGAAAGTACCCACAGCTGGGAGTCAGGTGGCCACAGGGATAAGCTTTAACCCCTGGGCCTGCCACCTGAGAAAGTGTTGCTTATACCAGCAGTGTGCTCAAAGGAAGGGCAAGGACTACCAGTTAGAAAGTGCCAGCTGTATGCCAGGCACTGTGTGAGGGGTGGCTAGATGTTTCCTTTAGGCCTTCTAACCACCACACCCCACCACAAGGTGGCTGCTGTTGTTAACTTCTTTCCAACAGAGTGACAGAGTCCCAGTTAAGTTATCATCCTGAGAGTGCTCAGTGAAGATTCAACCTGCAAACTACAGAGCCCCCTCTTTCCACTGCACCATGATGCATTTAAGGAGGAGGCCCCCAACAGTGGACTTTCGGTAGTTGTGGGGGAAGCACAGCATGGGCATTGCAGAGTGCTAACAGGATGCAGGGCTCAGGGTCTCCTGAACAGACCCCAGTCAGGGAGTTGATCCCCTGTCCCCACCCCAAGCTACCCATTGACTCAAAGCCTCTGCAGTAAGAGGTAAGTCTGATGAGCAGGCAGAAAGCCACAATGGGTGCAAGGCTAAGCAGCAGGCACTGTGCTGAGCAGGATGGTAAAGCAAAACTACTCAAGATAAAAACCCAAAAAAGGGAAATGAGAACAACCTCAGAGACAGACTCTGCAAACAACGATCATGGCTCTAACACAGGGAGGAAAGTGAAGAAACTGATAAATGAATGTGGGAAGATGAGGGGGAGGGAAGTCTGAACCAATGCGGAGTCTAGGAACTGATGGTTCCCATCATCCTTGAACAAGAACAATCTGGCCAAGTCTGCACCGGACGCAGTGACTCTTCATTGTACACAGACAGACTGGAGCCCAATCTATAGGCAACTCCTGCCTCACTTTGCAGTGGAGGTCCTGTCATGCTCGACCAACACATCCATGGCCTCCATAGAGTCTTGATGAGAGAGACTTTATTTATTCTCTTAGTCATTCACTCCACAAATATTGTGCCTTCTCAACATCAGCCTGTGTGGGTATTAAGGTTATCACTGGTCCCTACTTTAATGGAGCCTTCAGTTTGGGAGAGGAGATAGAAATTAGGTGCATGATTACACAACCACATATCTAATTATAATTGTGCTAAATATGAAGAAGCAGTTGAAAATACTGTGTGTGCATGAAGTGGGGAGGGGCTCACAGGAAGCATCCCTAAGAAAATTGCACTGAAGCTGAGATGAGAGAATGCGCTGGAGACATGCAGGGGATGGGGGAGAGTGGGGTGTGCCAAAGGTGGGAGAGGGCCTGGAATGCTGGAGGAACAAGGAAAAGCCCAGTTTGACAGCAGCTAAAATTGAGGGGGAGACTGGGTGGGAAATGAGGACAGAGTCCAGGTTCTTCAGGCCTTGTCAGGTCTGATAAGCCCTTGGATTTTGTTCCAACAATAAAGTGGTGATAGGCAATCACTGACAGGCATTATCAAGGGAGTGACATATCATGTTCTAGGTACTTCTACAGACTCTTAACTGATGGGATTCACTACACTTAGGATACCAGTCCCAGGATGCGCTGACCAGGTGGGAAGCCCCCTTCCAACAGGCCTATTTGGGGGAGCTCCTGAAGGACAGGAAACTCCCAGCCTTGGTCATTCCCAGTGTCTGGCTCCTGAGAACAAGATCAGTCCATGCTTTTTGAGTTGATGGAAATCATCTGGGAGACACCTGCCCTTTAAATGTGTAGTGTAAGTGAAATATAACTGGTAAATTTGCTCCTTCTCTCCATTCCACGAATCCATGCTCCTGGCCACTGTCAAAACTGCTAGACTCCCTACCCCTGAGACCTTTCCATGAGTTCCTGAGTTCTTCACTCATTTAGCTGTAGCACCCCGTCTTCCAACATGTTTGGAGGGCAAAGTATTCCATGTACCTGACATGGTATAAAATGGATAGTTTAACCTCCAAGGCCAAAAATTTCTCTTGTATCTGTTTTGCAATGAACACTTTGTAAAAAATCTTTACCTGAGGATATGTTTATGGATTTTAGAGAGAGAGAAAGGGAGAGAAAGAGAAAGAAACATTGATAATGAGAGAGAAGTATCAGTTGGCTACCTCCTATAAAAACCCTGACCGGGGATTGAACCCTCAACCTAAATGAGCCCTGACTGGTGATTGAACCCACATCCTTTTGGTGTACTGGATGATGTTCCCACCAACTGACCCACCTGGACAGGGCTGCATCAAACACTTTTTAAAATATAAAATTCCCAGACCTAAAGATAATTAAATGAGAATTGATATGTCATTTTAATATTAATTTTTAAACTAAACAAAGATATGTGTCTGAATCAGGAGAGCAGTTTGCACCTGAACTGAATAAACCCCTAATAGTTACAGGGTTCCTGCTCAAACTCGGCAGAAGTGTGGCACATCTGCCACCACTCCTCAATTCCTCACCTGTGGCAGACGTTGCTAGTTAATGGCAGCCCTTCTTGCCACTGAGTCTGGGTTGAGATTTACAGCTCCAGCACTCAGTGCCACATTCCAGGCAGCCACAGCTAATGGGTGGGCATTGAGGTTTGAGATGAACCAATTAGCTGTTTAAGTTATTATCTTTGAGGTTCTCCTTTGCAGCCACCTCACCCTCTGCAATTGTCATTTTTTCCATTCCCCCCACCCCTCCTGCCACAGTTTGACAGTATGCTTTTGCTTCCTTCTTTTTACTCTCTCCTACACCCCCTTCTCTCTCTTGGTTCTCTTTCTGCTACTTCTTTATGCATTTCTCACTCTTGGTTTCTAGAACCATAAACAACCCTTGAGAGATGGCAAGTCACCTGTGTCTCCTTTAGCCATCCAGGTTCTGACCTTTGGGCTGGTCCAGGGCTTGTTCAAGACATCAAACAGCTGAGAGCTGGGCCACAGGCTGGCTTTCCGGGTTGCCCTCTGGGTAATTTATTCAGTAGAAACGTTGCTAGTGCTCTCACATTCATCCCTTGTGTCTCCTTAATTGGTCTATATCCTCTCTGAGGAGAGGAAAGAAAAGTAAAAGTAAGTCAAAATTTTTGAACATCTATATTCATATTTTATTTGTTCATCACAACAACTTTTCCAGGGGCAGCTATTTTACAGATGAGAAAGCTGAAAGTTAAGTGTCACACTAAAGGTTAATTAGCCTGTACACTGGAAGAATTCAGAGCCTGCCCTAGCCACATGTGCCCACTGTCTTTCTGGCCCTCTGCTGCTGCCCTTGACCATGCACCATTTGCTGGGCTCACAGCCCCATCCCACTGAGGGTCAAGGCAGAGGCTCAGCTCCTGCCAGGGCCACAGAACCCTGGGAATTTTCCAAAAGCAGTTTTTAATTTTGAAGAAATCCAGTGTTTGAATTGTTTCTTAAAAATATATTTTATTGATTATGCTATTATAGTTATTCCATTTCCCCTCCCCCCTTTATTCCTCTCTGCCCTGTATCCCGCTCCCGCCATCATTCCCCCACCCTAGTTCATGTCCATGGATCATACATATAAGTTCTTTGGCTTCTCCATTTCTCACACTATTCTTAACCTCCCCCAGTCTATTTTGTACCTACCATTTATGTTTCTTGTTCCCTGTACCTTTTCCCCCATTCTCTCCCTGCCCACCTCCCTCTCCCCACTGATAACCCTCTATGTGATCTCTATTTCTATGAATCTGTTCCTGTTCTAGTTGTTTTCTTAGTTCATTTTTGGTTTTGCTTTTTTTTTTTAGGTTTGGTTTTGATAGACCTGAGTTTGTTGTCAGTTTACTGTTTGTATTTTTGATCTTTTTCTTTTTCTTAGGAAAGTCCCTTTAACATTTCATATAATAAGGGCTTAGTGATGATGAACTCCTTTAATTTGACCTTATCTAGGGAGCACTTTATCTGCCCTTCCATTCTAAATAATAGCTTTCCTAGATAGAATAATCTTAGATGCAGGTCCTTGCCTTTCGTGACTTAGAATATTTCTGTCTAGCCCCTTCTTGCCTGCAAGGGTTTCTTTGGAGAAATCAGCTGAGAGTCTCATGGGAACTCCTTTGTAGGTAACTGTCTCTTTTTTTCTTGCTGCTTTTAAGATTCTCTCCTTATCTTTAATCTTGGGTAATGTAATTATGATGTGCCTTGGTGTGTGCTTCTTTGGGGTCCAACTTCTTTGGGAATCTCTGAGTTTCCTGGACTTCCTGGAAGTCTATTTCCTTTGACAGATTGAGAAGTTTTCCTTCTTTATTTTTTCAAATAACTGTTCAATTTCTTGCTCTTCCTCTTCTCCCTCAGGCACTCCTATGATTTGGATGTTGAAACATTTAGAGTTGTCCTGGAGGTTCCCAAGCCTCTCCTAATTTTTTTTTTTTTAATTCTTGTTTCCCCTTTCTGTTCCAATTGAGTGTTTATTTTTTTCCTTCTGCTCCAAACCATTGATTTGAATCCTGGTTTCCTTCCCATCACTGTTGATTCCCTGTACATTTTCCCTTCCTTTATTTCACTTTTCATGGTCTTCACTTTTTCCTCTATTTTGCAACCATACTCAATCAATGCTGTGAGAATTTTGATTACCAGTGTTTTGAACTGTGCATCTGATAAGTTAGCTATCACTTCATCACTTAGTTCTATTTTTTCTGGAGCTTTGATCTGTTTTCATTTGGGCCATATTTTTTTTGTCTCAGGGTGCCTGTTACCTAGTAAGGGGCAGAGCCTTAGGTGTTCACCAGGGTGAGGCAATCCATGTTGCTGTGTTGTGGCACTGTATGTGGGGAAGTAGTCTGAGAGGGAACAATGATGCTTGCTCAGCTCTTGGCTGGCTTTTAGTCACTTCTGCTACCCACAAGCAAATTGGGCCCTTCTGGTGCTGATTCCCAGGCGGGTGGTTTTGTGTACATTCTAGGACCCTGTGGTTCCTCCAATGAACTCTCCTATGCGGCTGGGAATACCTCCTGCCTCCTCAACCCCCACAGTTTTTTTTTACAATCAGAGGTTTTAAGGCTTCATTTCCCCTTGCTGGAACCCTGGATTGTGTGGTCTGTCTGGCTCCACAGTTGTTCCTCCCAGTTTATCCTCACACAAATGTGGGACTGCCCAGTCAGTAGGCCAGATGCCACCTTGCAGTGAGTCTTCTCCACCCCTGGCTGCCCATCTCTGCCCTTCCTACTGGTCTGGACAAATGTTTCTTCTTTAACTCCTTGGTTGTTGGACTCTAATACAGTTCAATTTTCTGGCAGTTCTGTTTATTTTTTGTTTTTAAATTTGTTGTTGTCCTTCTTTTGGTTGTATGAGGAGGCAAAGTACATCTGCCTACAGCTCCATCTTGGCCAGAAGGCTTTTTTTCTAATGGACTTCCACTTTTGTGCCATATCTAAGAATCCTTCATTTAACCCAAGGTCATGAAGACTTTTTCCTATACTTTTGTTTAGAAGTTTTATGAATTTAGGTTTTACAGGTAGGTCTATGGTCTATTTTGAGTTAATTTTTGTATTAGGTGTGAATAAGAATCCAGATTTATCTCTTTGAATATGGATGTCCAATTTGCCCCAATACCATTTGTTGAAAAGAATGAATTACCTACATCTTTATTGAAAATCAATTGACCATATCTTTGTGCTACTACATCTGAAATACCTGTTCCCTTCCATTAATTGGTGTCTACCTTCTGGTCCACTAACACACTATCTTGATTTTGGTAGCTTTATAGTAAGCCTTGAAATCAGGAAGTGAGAATCCTTTAACTTTGCTCTTTTTCAACCTTGTTTTGGCTTTTCCAGTGCCTTGTACCTTCATAAAAATTGTCAAACCAACTTGTCACTTTGTACTTTTTAAAACTCTTGCTGGGACTTTGATCAGAATTGTATTGAATCTATAGATCATTTGGAGGAGATCATTTTATTTCTGGCTCTTGACCCCAAGCCACAGTCCTTGAAAAGCTTAATTTAAAAATACAAAAATAATTAGAGTTATAGTGGAGAAAGATAGAAGGAGGGTTAACTCTCACAAGTCCACTGTGTATGTTGCTGAGATATAGATACAGATGGAAATCTTTTAACATTAGGCAGTAATGATGTCTGAAGTTCCACTTTGGGGTACTCTCTGGAGACTAGTTAAAATGCCACAGCCAAGGGGACAGGATCACCCAAGAAATTCCTTATTGCCTTTAGCAACTAAGCTGATTCCATGCCTCTAAGCAGCTCCCTTGGCAAGGAGGGAGGAGAGCAGGTGTTTCTGGAGGCAGGAGCGTGAGCTGCAAATTCTGCTGATCTGGGCTCAGGTCCCAGAGAGGCAGCTCTGCTTCTCCCAGCTGTGTGGTCCCAGGCAAGGCACTTAATCTCTCTGAGCTTAGGTTTCAGCTAGAGATCAAGCTGCAATGTTGTTTTCAGGAGTATGCATATAATTATAAATTTTATATGTATATATTACTTAACACAAGGTAAGGCACAATAAGGAAGAAGTATATTATGATGGGCTGTGACCCAGACAACTAGAAAGTAGGAATTGGGGTGAACAGGTCTAAGGTGGCCCTGCAGGCTGGCGTGTGGGAGGGTGGTACAGCCATTGAGCAGTAGGAAGACCTTGGTGTGTCATAGCTCCTTGGATAAAGCTTCTAAACACTTCGTTTAAGGGTTCTTGAAGGAGTGAGAGGAAGGAATAGAAGAGGGCAGGGGGGTTATGGGGTCAGGATACTTGCTTTAACTATGTGCCAAGTTCTGGGCCCACCCTATGACCTCAACATGGCTGAGAGTCAGGTCCTGCTCCACAAGGCCTCGTGCCTTGGGTGGGCAGTGCTCTGGTGGAGATGGGCCTGCATGCTACAAAAGGAAGGTGGAGCTTGTGTCCTTGGGGACCGCTTGGGGCAGGTGCCAAGCAGAGGGGATGCTTCACTGTGGTGCTGAAGGACCATCAGGTCACCCAGGAGAGAGTGGAGGCTACCCCAGTGTCAGGAATGGCATGTACAGGGCCTGGGGTATTACATAAACATGCCTTGGTTGTGCCAGAGCCTGGGTAATACATGGCTAGTGGAAGGCAATGGAGGATGCTTCAGAGGAAGGGGCTCTGGGATGCCTGCTGAGGTGCTTGGCCACCTGCAGACAGAAGGTTATGGAAGGGGCTGATGCAAGGATTGGTAGGGTTAGACCCTTGTGATGAAAGTATCACCCTGGGGACCTTTTTGTGAAGGAGAAACTGGAGCAAACAACTCAGAAGAGAAATAGAGAGGACTGGAGGTTGGATGCTCAGGTTCTTAGCTTCACAAATCCACCCTGGCTGTGTGTCCTGGCCTCAGTTTCCCATGTGCAAAAGGAGAGATTGTCCTGAAGGATCCTAATGTTCCTTTCCCTCTGAGATGCTGTGGAGCTCCTCCTTGGCCCCTCACAGCTTTTCCCCCCAACTCCAGGCCTGCAGCAGCCCGAGGAAATGTTCTTGTGTGTCTCTGCCAAACCTTGGCATGGCTGGAAAGGCTAAACCGAGATGCTGTAGGATCTAGGCTTCTGTGAACCACCCCATTAATATTCCCTCCAGGAAGCCTTGCCAGACAGGGAGGAGGCAGGGGGCAGATGGGGCACTGAGAGGCCAAGTAATCTGCTTAAGGTCACCCAGCAAAGCAGCAGCAAGCTGGACCAGGCCCCAGACCTCCAGATGTCCAGTCTGATGCCCTGCCCACTGGACCATGATGCCTTTAATGAGGCCACCTCCTCAGGGGCTGTGGGCTGGCCCACAGCCCAGGATCGGTGACTTGCCAGGCATCCCAAACAGCCATTCCAAGAGGCACTGCCCTCCACAGTCAGGCACACAGAGGCTGGGAGTGAGTGCATCCACTGAGACTGGTGGTTCTTGGAGGTGGCCCTGGGGTCCGAGCATGTTCAGGCTCCTGGCCAGATCCCCAAGGAGGAGGGTCCTATGTCAACAAGGGGGACAGACATATCTCAGGATCTAGGGTAAATTCTATAGTCAGTATCACCCAGGAGGCCCCCAAGGGGGAGACTCCCAACTTATCTGGCTGTAGAGACTACATTCAGTGTCAGTGGCATCTATGGACAGTGCAACCTACCTCCTTTTTCCATCCTCTTGGAGCCCGTAGTCATAGGTTGCATGTTGACCCCCACACCCAGCCTTTTATGCAGCCAAGAAAGCATAAAAATTCAGAGAGGTGTGGGATTGGGTCTGGGCAGCAGAAGGAAATGGAGACGAAAGCAGAATTACAACTGGGTCCCTTGATTCCCAGGTCAGTCCTCCTGCCCTGCCTCATAAGGTCTCAGCTTTGTCTCCACCCTGGTGAAACCTGGAAAAATACCTTCTGTTGCGTCATAACCCGGTTCCTGATGGAGCTCCTGGGGCTGCTTCCCTGCTGCTCTCTGGGCCTTCTTTTAGAGGGAGATGACCTGTCTCAGGCTTCCAAGTGTGAAGTCACTGCATAAGGCCACAGACCGAGTGGACTAGAGCAAGCGGAGGTACGTGGACTTGGGAGGGAGGAAGAGAGTGCTGCCTGGGTGCTGAGGGAGCAGGAGGCTGAGCACACCTCACATCAGGGGCTTTGGTTTGTGTCCCAGCTCTGCCACTTCTTCAGCTCTTGCAGTCTTGGGTTGACATTTGCATTCAGGAGTTATTAGGTGACACATGGCAGGAGTGTTCTGAGGACCCCTCCCTCTGAAGCTGAATGTTGGGGGTGGGGGTGAGAGCAAGGTAGCCACGAGCATGGCTGGCAGCCTGGCCGGGCCACAGCTCTCTCTGCCTGCCACCAGCCCCTGTGTAGCTGGCAGTCGGGCCCAACAAGGGCCAAGGGGTGCCATTTTTTTCCCAGGGCTTAACCTCCCCCTCCCCTCCCCTTTCCTCTCTTTAGTTTCCACACCCTCCCCCCAACACACACCTCAAAGAGACTCAATTCATTTAATCCCCTCCCCCACCTTTCCCCAGCCCTTCCAAGAATTTCCCTTGCTGTCCCCCACTTCCCCTAGCCGCAGCCACTTGGGGGTGGATAGCAGAAAGAAGGGGTGGGAAGGGTAAAGAAAAAGCACATGCCCAACAACAACAGAATCCCCAACATCCTGCATTATGTTCCACAAAGCTGGAAATACACAGCGAGCCGGCATCTGTGCGGAATAATAACACCGGTGTGGACGTGGCGTTCTCACAGGGCATTTGGCTGAGCCCGGGCAACGCGAAAGCATGCATAGTTAACGCTCCTGACTGTGTGAAACCCTTTGTCGCGGGCACCGGCTCCGCGAGGGTCCCCAGGCCCGCGGCTTGGCAAGGGCCCGAGACATCGCTTGGAATGGTTTCTTGTTCATCACTGACACTCGTAATGAGAAATTTATACACCATCCTAAGCAGATAAATTAATTTCAAACACTTTGGACTTTGGAAGACAATGGTTCCTGGCAGGACCTTTTATCACCCATTTTATTAAAAAAAGAAGAAGAAGAAAGAAAGGAAGGAAAGAAAAGAAAAGAAAGAAAAAAAGGAGGGGAAAAATACCCCTTGGGACTGTCTAAACACAACCTGTGCCTGGAGCTGGGGTTTGCAGTCCTGCTGGGGAGAGCCCGCTGGGCCCCATGTGGGCTCAGGGCCCCTGGGTCACTTTTTAAATTTCATTAGAGTGTGTCCAGCTCCTCAGGGGTGCTCTCTGGCCCCTGGGGGAACACCATTTCCGCTCACCCCTGGCTCCATTGGAGGTTGGCATGGCCCCCAAGAAGTGGGGTTTCTCAGGCTGCGTTTGTGAAAGGTAATTAAATTGTGATAATGTTTCCATTCAGACTCCGGCTTGGGTGAAGGTTGGGGACCTGTCAGACATGTTCTCGCAGGCCACTGAACATGCAGCCTAGCCTGACCAGAGTCCCTGCCAAGGGCCACAGGGTATCCTGAGGCTCCCCAGCCAGCCAGAATGGCCTACTCGAAGAGACATGCACTGGAGATCTGATGGGGAGCAGGCAGTGTCATCTCTTCAGAATGATGCTGTTGTCAGCCCAGCTGTGGCAGCTGCTGAGTGTGGGGATCAGAGGGAAAGTCGTGGGGTGCTGGGCCCTATCCTGGGCCCCAGACCCCTCAGCTCCCTCCCTGAAATACTACAAAGTGAGAGGAGGTACAAGCAAAGTCTTCTAGGGCAGGGAGGACACTTTTTCTTGTCCAGAGACCTCTGTGTGGCCAGGGCACTCTGCCAGTGGGAAGAGCATCCAGGAGCTCCTCAGGTCTGCACTCCCCTTGCCCCAGATTCCTCCTGCAGCTGCTGTGCAATGTCTTTCCCCAGTAGCCCCCCGCTCTACTTTGACCTGAGCTCACCCACTCTACCACTTCTCAAAGTTATTCGAATGTCACACACTTCACTTCCAGACCCACCTAGCCAGATGTGCTGCCGCCTCAGCTCACGGAGCCAGGCAGATTGGCTACTTGGACCCCTGCTGGGTGCCTCAGGGACTTCCCCAGTGACTCAGAGGTCCTGTCTCTGAAAGCATTGGGTCTCCCACAAGTATTGTCTCACCTGGGAAAGCAGTTGCCAGCTTTTTCCAAGTTGGAGCCCACATAGAAAATTAGCAACTCACAGGCACTTTGGAGGCAAGAGGAGACATTAAGAACACAAGAGGGAACAAAAAAATATTTTTTTCTATTTTATAAAATTATACTAAGAAAAAACATATAATGAGTGTCCTACATAAATAATAAATTTAGATAAGCTTCTAAAAACATTCTTTTAAAAATTAATTGAGAAACTGTTATGTCCATAACAAAACTTGTTTTGTATCAGGTTTGATACTTGAGATGGCTGCACTCAATTCCAGAGCAACAGGGTTTTTGTTTGTTTTTTATTAATTTTTTATTTCAAAATAATCATAGACTCATGAAAAGTCGCAAAAACAGTAGGTAGGGAGAGATCCTGTGTACCATCAGCCAGCTTCAAGTGGTGGTGGTGGTTTATGAAACGATTGCTCATCACCCAGACTGGGAACCCGACCGAGTCTCTGGGACAGAAGACGTCTTCAGGCTCTTGACAGCCGCCTTTGACAAGCAACATCATTCACACAGGTAAGTGGGAAACTTACAGCTGTCTTACAACAGTTGAAAATATATTTTAAAAACCCAACAACTGCTCTTCCTTTTCTTTGTTTGATAAATGTGATGTTAAAATGTCTTGTGATTTATACAAGTGATTTCATATCCCTTTGAATTTTTTCATGGAAGTATTTTCCCCCCTTACCGGAGCATATGTTCATTGATTTATGAGAGCGAGAGAGAGTGAGAGAGAGAAAGAGAGGAACACTGAAGCGAGAGAGAAACACCAATTGGCTGCCTCCCAAATGCACCCCAAGCATGTCTCCCGATGGGGGATAGAACCTACAACCTTTTTGGTGTATGGGATGGTGCTCCGACCAACTAAGCCACCTGTCCAGGGTGTGGGAAGTATGTTTTAGTAATGATGAAGCAGCTCTGGTTCTCAAGGTTGGCTCAGTCTCCTCCAGCTGGTGTAGGCCAGACCGAGGGGTCCCATGGCTTGATGCATGTGATGTGGACACCGAGGGCTACCAGTGAGCTGTGTTGCAGGTGCTTGTGCTCAGCTTGGATCAGTAGCACACATTCCTGCCTGGCCCCACCTGGGGTGGACGAATGCATTTGCAGTAGCAGGAGCACAAGCCCCTACAGCCGTGCCTTTTGCAGCTCCTCGGCAGCTCCCACATCTTCTCTTGACGTCTTCACTCTGTCAGTACCTCCTTCAGGAAGCCCTCTATGATTTGTCCTGTCTTTTTCTCCAACATTCAGTGATGAGCATGATCAGTATACAGATCACACCACACAGCATTTTCTGTGTACTGGTATATGTCTGTCACAGAAGTGGAGCATCCTGAGTGCAGGGCTGGGTCTGATTCTGCTTGGGGTTCCCAGCATCCTGCCCACAGCCTGGCACACAGTTGGTGCTTAGCTTTTGTTGAATGCAGAAACCTCCTCCACAGGCTCTCTGTGATCTCTCGTTCTCTGACTGAACACCCCCAGGGACAAGGTGCTCTCTGCTTCACAAAACAGCCCATTTAAATGAGTGCGATTTTCAGAACATTATTCCAGTAAAGTTCTAAAATAGCTTTCCCTCTCCCTCTGCCCTGTGCCCTAGCCCTGGCTCTGCCCTCTGGAGTGATTCCCCTAGAGCACAGGTGGCAAACACAAGGCCTGTGGGCCAAATCCAGCCCTCCACTTTGTTTTATTTGGCCCAGCACCTTGTTTCTAACCAGCAGCAGCGTTGAGCTCCTTGCCCCTAGTTTAGAGGTAGTTGCATGTGTACAGTCCTAAAATTATATCCAGACCTTTGAAGACAGTCATGAGGCTGATGTGGCCTCCAGTGAAAACGAGTTTGACACCCCTGCTCTATAGCCTCTTCCCAGGACCGATGTCCCTGACCCCCACCCACGCTCAGCTGACATCCTGCAGATGCTCCCAACAGCAGTGCTGCCCTCCGGAGCCAGGGTCCTAGGTGACGCTGCTCTGGGTGGAGGTGCCCACCACTGGGCCAGACTTGGGCTGCCCTGGCAGGAGCTGAGTCCAGAGGACCGTTGCCTTCCTCAAGCTTCCTTCCATTAACAAACCTTTACCTGCACCCTTTCTCTGCTGGGACTTCTCTAGACCACAGCAGTGAAAGGGCAAACAGAGTCTTGCTCTCCCAGAGCCCCATGCCATGGGGGAGAAACGGGAACAAATAAATGCACGGATAAGCAGGAGCTTGACCTGGCTGCCCTGTCCCCACTCATTGTCAGGTCACCCAGAGCTTGCCCTCCTAATTCCTGAGTCTTTTTCCTTGAACTACCTGTGCTGAGCTAGCCACTCCCCCTGGCTCCTCCTCCCCCCAGCTCCCCAGCTTTCCTTCCTCCTCACTCCCCCTCCTCCTTGGCTCACCCTCCTCTCTGACTCTCCTTCCTTCCCGGTTCATCTTCCTCCTCCTCTCCCTCTGCTCTGGCTCCACTTCCTTTCAAGTTCCCCTTCCCCCAACCTCCCTCTGTTCTCTGGCTCCCACCTCTCCTGGGCCAGGCCCTCCTCACTCCTCCTCCTCCCCGACTCTGACCTCCTTGGTGTGCCCTGCTCTCAGCTCACCACCTCCCTTCTCCCCTCTTTCCCAGGTCTTCATCCTCCCCAGCTCGCCCTCTTCCCGGGCTCTTATGATTGGTTGTCTGAATCCACTGCAGGGACTCACATTTCTTGCTGGGAAATCCCATCTTGGTGGTTTTTATCCCTTGTGCCAATAGGTCAAACAAAGTTTTGGGATCTCAAGTTGAGCCCCTGGCTGTGGACTGAGACCTCCACGTGTCCTCCAGGCCCCCACTCAGTATCGGGAAACTCTACAGTGTACATTGAGCTCTGAGAGGACCAGGCTAGGTCTTGGGTTGTTCCCCCGTGGACACTGAGTCCAGGTCTTGGACTCTAGCAGACCTGTTAGGGTTCTGAGCTTTTGAAAACAAGTAGGGGGAGTAA
>PVKM010030812.1:0-17085 GCA_004027735.1 Carollia perspicillata | reverse complement strand
CCCGCAGCCGCGGACTCCTCTGCACAGAACGCCCTCTCCACGCTTTATCTCCGGCCCTGCGGCCCTGAGCGGGCTTGAGAGGGGATGGCCCTGGTCTCTGGGCTCCTCAGGCCCCTCGGGGTGGTGGTGGTGGGTGGGGAGCCTAGAGGAACCCAGACCCAGAGGCCCTGAACTTTGAAGAAAAGCCAGTGTTTGTCCTGGAGTTTGCTGTATCATAAATAAGCGTGTCCCGCTGCCCGGGCACTTCCCGGCTCCCGAGTGGCCCGGTGACTGCTGAGAAGCACCTGCCCCCTCCACCCCCAGACTGCGGGTCGGAGGTCACGGAACCACCGGGATGGAGCCAGAGCAGGCCTGCGTCCGTCCCGTGGGGCCCCCTGTGCTGTGAAACTCACTTGGGTTACCCGCCATGGTGGGGAGGAGTCGGCCGACGCCCTCCTTCTTTCAGAGGTGCGTGAACCTGACAATAACTGGGTGCTTGCTGCGCCCAGACGCCACTCTGGGCTCTGCTGATGCGGGGGACCCGGCCAGCCAGGCCACTTAATGCACCGAGCACGCCGTCCAGCGTGGAGGTCAGTGCGGGACCGGGAGACGAAACAAAACCAGGGCCACGGCCGACCGCTAAGTGTTGTCCCTAAGGCAGGAGGAAGGGTGTGGTGGAGGTGCGGCAGGCGGACAGGCCAGTGAGCAGCGGGCCAGGGGCTGCGCCGGCCAGAGCCCAGGGCCCAGAGAGCATGCGGCAGCCTGTCCACCTGCCGCACCTCCACCTGCCACGTCTCCACCCGCTTCCCCTCCTCTGCCGGCTGGCTTGTCTCCTCCGTTTGTCTCCCCCTCACCTTCCCGCGCCGGCTCCCGTGCGCCCCCGCAGCTCTGGGACGCGGCAGTGCCTTGCTGCCAACGCCCAGCCTCCTGTTTCTTCGCTCAGGCCTCAAACGGAGACCCCGGTTGTCCAGCCTATGCCCCGGCTGTCCCAGGCGGGGACGCCCCCTCGCAGTCGGCTGAGGCAGGTGCAGAGTGGAGGACACAGGACGTGGGCGGGCAGGACGGGGCACCACTGCGGAAGGGCAGTGGGCCCGGGGCCCAGCCCTGCTCCACCCCTTGTCGGGGGATTGTCGCTGGTGAGGCTCGGCATCTCCGGGCCTCACCTTCGTCCCCGTGACCCAGTGCCCAGGGTGCTGACACGAGGCGCAGTGTGTCCAGAGACTGGCAGACTGCCGGGCGTGCACGTGTGCTCCTTCCGTGGAGGGAAGCCCTGGTGCCTGGTGGACTTCTGCCCTCCCCGCTATGATGGCCTGGCCAAAGTGTCCCGCCACCCCGGGGGCGGAGCAGGCTTATAACGTTCATAAGGACAGATGTCGCCATAGTGACGGTTTCAAAGGGCAGCTCCGGGTGGGGGGTTGCTACCCATTTTTACAGGAACCTTGGGGTTACAAAACAGCAACCAAGGAACCACGCACCCCATTAACATGGAGACTTTTATGTATTTACGATTCAGCTTAAATTTTTACCAAGAGACGTTTTCAAAATGTAACATGTGTTAGTCACCGCGTGAGTTGCGAAACCAAGGAAATATCTCCAAAACGCTGGCCTTGACGCTGTAATCTGGCAAGGCTTGGGAGGAATAAAAATACCGCTGCTGGGCGAGGCTGTCTCCGAGGGTAGCAGGGGCCTGGGCCCTCCCGAGCCCACAGGTAGCTGGTTTGGAGGTGCGGGGCTGCCGCTTGGGCTGGTCCCCAACCTTTGCCCCCCATGTGGCCAGCCGGGGGGAACCCAGCCTGGGCAGCAGGGAGAGAGAGGCAGCGGAGTCAAGGACTCGGGCTGAGTTCTCATCTGCCACTCACTGGCCAGGTGACGTGGGGCGTTTTCTGGACTGCACTGGGCATGGAGAGGTTAGGGGAGGTGTCCGGGGCCTCACTGCAGTGGTGACAAAGACCCCCCACCGCCACCTCCCAGGTCATTTCAGACTCAGGCATTGGTGCCCCCAGAAACCCCGGGCAGCCTCCAGGGTCGCTCTGCAGCCGAGCGATGTTTGGGAGGATGGAGCAATGCAAGGCCAGATGGTGCCCCCCACCCCGGCCCCGCCCCCACAGCTGCCGGGCGAGCCTGGCTTCCCAAACACAGCAGCACTGCACCTCCCCACTGAGCCACGGGCCCACAGGTGGCTGGGGGAACACGCGGTTTCTGGATGTGACACGGAAGTTGCTTTCCATGCTCTTTGTCCGGGCTCCTTGGGTTTGGTTTCCTTGCTCTTGCAGCCCTGAAACATTCCCAGTCATGTTTTTGCTGTGGCAGGAGACATGGGAGCCAAGCGCTGCCGTGCGGGCCCCGCCTCCACCATCCTCCCGAAAAGCGCCAGCAGGTGCTGGTGGACCTGAGCCAGTGAGCACGGAGCCCCGCAGGCCTCCAGGGCACCTGCGCGCCTGGCCCCCCGCAGATATCTGCCGACGGTGCCAAGGGCCTCATCACACGCTCCACCTGAGCGCCTCCCTCCGTCGGCGACCTCGGCTTCCAGGAGGGGCCCGTGAGTGATTTCTGGTCCTTGCTCAGCTGGGAGCGGGGCTGGAATTATTCCCGTTCTGCAGATGATAAAACTGAGGCTCAGGAGTGACTTGCTTGTATAAAACGACCACCATTTCCATGCCGATCATTCCTCTTCTGCTGCCCTCTCCTCTTAAGGTGCTGTCCTCTGGGCCGCACTGGCCCTCAGCTTGTCACTGTGGCCCCCAGCTTTCACGGCCTCCCCGGCAGCGCCTCTGGGACCCCCAGTGTGCCCCCCTAGCTCCATCTGGGCCTCCCTTTTGTTTGGACTGTATGCCACCCAACTGATCCTTTCCCGCTTTCTTAATTGCCTGAGTCTTGCTTGCCTATCGCGACCGTGAACTCCAGGAGGGTGGGGACTGTGGGCGGGCTGCCCCGTGCCTGGCCTGGGGTGGCCACGGAGCTGACTCTCCACCACGCATGTTGAACAGAGACTTGTTTTGATCCCCTGAGGCTGGGTTCCACATGTCTGGCCACCGGAGGATAGAGCCCTCCACCCCGAGGTCCTTGGCTGGCCAGCATTTTAAATGATATTGTTTCATATTAAATTATTTTAAATTCCATGGACCCTGGTTTCACAATCAAATAATTCGATCTTGTTTACAAATGGAATTTTTACTTTTTGTCAGTTTCTAGCATTGCTGGGCTGGATGGTCAGCAAGAGCGTGTCCTCTCCTGCCCTCCCGTCCATCTGGGACAGCGTGGCGTCTGGGAACTGTCCCGGTGGGGGCGGCGAGCACCCAGCTGTGGGCTCGCGTGGCCTCTCCTCCACCTTCCAGCTCCTACCACGAGAAAACCCACAGAGAACGGAGCTGGGAGGAGCAGGGGCTACCTGTCCCTGCGATGCTCTTTTCACAGGGGTGCAGGTTCCCAGGGCCTGTGGCCAGCCCAGGACCCCACCCAGGTCCTCCAGAGACCTGCCCACACTCCTCTCCACCACCATCCTGGACTCCCGAGGTCCCTAGTGTGAGCTAGCCGCTGCTTTGAGCGAGGGAGACTCAGATAGGGAAAGACATGACCTTTGACCTCGAGAAGCTCACGCTCTGGGTGTTGGGACAGGGGTGGGTCAGTAGACAGAAGGGCCACACGAAGAGTCGGTGGCTCAGTGGGCTCTAGGAGGAAGCTAGGGGCTCTGGGAGGCCAGGTGGGGTGGGGACGGCGGTCCCAGCGACGGGAACGGCGTTGGCGGAGCCTCAGAGGTGGGCTGAGCTGGGCGGCCGCTGCCCCGCCCACTTGCGGCAGGTGATCAGACCTGGCGTGGAAACGTTTCCGCCACGGCGCTGAAGCTGCGTCTCCCCCAGGGAGTCCCCTCGTCAGCTTGGATGTTGCCTCCTTGCCTAGCGATGGCCCATCACTGGACGCAGGTTTCTGGCCTCTCTTCTGGAACTTTCTCTAAGCAAGTGGAGGTACAGGGGCCAATGGGCATCATTCTGTGGTCACTCGGCTGGATGACCCGGGCTGGCCCCTGTGGCATCCCCACTGGGCTTGGCTCGGAATGGCATCTGGCTGTTTCCACGAGTTGCCGGCTCCCTGAGGTCAGAGCTGAACTGCCCAGGAAGTCGCATCGTGGGCCGGGTCCACAGGCCGCCCTGGAGGGACCCTCGGGGGGCTTCCCAGCGGCCCAGCCACAGAAGACCGCCTCAGGGAGGGCCTGGGTGAAGTGCTTGGCTGACAGCCCAGTGGACCGCCCTGCCTGGGGGCCAGCACTTCCTTCTAACAGCCGCCCTGGGAGGTGAGTGCAGGGCTCGCCTGGGCCTGGCCCACCCTCCCGGGGACCCTGAGCCCTCCCTGAGGCCTCCCTGAGCCCTGGGGCCCGCTCTCCTTCCCTGAGTCTTGGACGAATTACTAAGGCCTCTGTGGTGCCTGCACTGGCTCCCAGGAGGTCCCTGCATGGGCACTGGGGTCAGACGGTGGGAACGCCCCGGGCTGACGGGGCGGCTGCAGAAGGGATGCCAATCCTCGGCGACCAGTGTAAATGCAGCCATGCTGAAAATGCGCACACCGCCTGGGCCAGACGGACGCTCCCAGGACCCCACCTTCCTGGCGTCGGGGACAGGTAAAGGACTGGACATGAGGGCTAGAGGCTCCTGGGGAAGGGTGAGGTGCAGAGTGTGCCGGTCTGCTTGTGTCGGGATGGGCGATCTCTGAAATAAGCAGGTAGGGATGCTCCACGGAGTCTGATCCACGTTTGAGTCAAAAAAAGATAACACCGTAGGTGCTGACATGTGCTCTGGGAAGGGTTTGTGCGCGCAGCGAGCCCAGGAGTTGTGGCTACGGAGTGCTGGGCTCGCTCCCAGGTCCCTGTGTGCCCGTAACTCACAGAGTCCCTCCGGGGGGGGGGGGCATTGCCATGTGACCCACTTTGCAGACGAAGAAACTGAGGCCAGGAAGGCAAAGGAGCAAGGAGGAGCTGCGGGCTGTGTGTGCAGGTGCAGGATGAGGGTCCGCGCCCCTGGGCCTCCTGCGCCTGCGAGAGTGCCTTGGGCTCGGTGGGGGGGACTGGCAGGCGGGGCTTCGGGCTTTCAGGGTTCATTTCTGCCTTTCTGGGTCCTTTGTGTTTTCTTCCCAGGAGCATTTATTACTTTATTTTTGGAAACGTCAGCAGGGCTACCTGGCTAAGGGTAATAAGCCTCTAATTTCTTACTGTGCTTTTCTGTGTTAAAAAGGACAGCACAGTCATGCCATTTTAAGTGCCCTCCACCCCCAGCCACGTTTGGACGGAATATTGGGTCTCTAGGGAGAGAACTGAAGAAAACCATCAGGACTGCCGAAACGGGCCCGCTCCTGGGGGGCCTCCGTGCTCAGCACGGGCTTACAGAAGCCAGCCCTGCTTCCGAGATGGCCACAGTGTGGAGGTGGGGCCCCAGCACAGTTTCTAGTCCCGTTCCTCATGTTACAGGTGGGCAGAGTGAGGCTGGGGGAGGGACCACCCCATGCCGGGCCTCCCCCGCCCAGGGCCTGCCCTGCTGCGCTGAACTGGAAGCTGGAATGACTAGGTGAGAAATGCTCACACGGCTACTCCGAGCCCGGGACAGAGGCCAGGACCACCTGGGGTGGAGACCCCCGCCCCCTGCCTGCGCTGGCAGGCCTGGCCGGAGACCACAACCCCGCTTGTCTTGTCCCAGCTTCGAATCCAGTGGGCACTTGAGCTCACAGCTGCTGTTCTGTGACTGGCGCGGCTGTCGAGAGGGTGACGTTGCCATGGGTGACCGCAGGTATCCTGGCAGCCGGGTGCAGAAAGGCCACTTCAGGCTCTAACAAGGGCCGGGTTTCCACGGGGACGGCGGAGCTTCAGTGTGGCAAGCGTCCAGCTCTGCCCCTGCTAGCTCCAAGGTCTTATCAGAGCCCCCTCCCTGCCTCAGTTTCCCCATCCGTAAAACAAGAAGAGTGGCCTAGGTGACCTCAGGCCTTTAGGGTGGTGGCAGATGCCGGCACTGGGCCTCCCTGCTGCTGTCGGTCATGGGGGCTAGAAGCCCGAATCTGTGACACCTGCTTTCCCAGTGGACAGCCCCCTCTGCCTGGCCCTGGGCAGGACACCGGGCATGGGCCCCAGTGGCTGTCATCAGACCGTGCGATGGTTTCTGAGGCCAGGAGAGCTGGCCAACCTGGCTCCAGCTTTGCCACCTACTGTGCGGCTCACAGTCATGTGACCATGCCCCACTAGGCTCTTGGGAGCCCAGGGAGGAGGACGGCACCCACGTCCAGCAGCCACTGTCCCGGTGCCGGTGTCTGCGGGGCAGCAGGGCCCCATCCGTGGACACCGAGCTGGACCACGCAGACCTGTGAGCGCGCAGGTCTGCCACGGAAGCTGGGAAGGAGGCAGGCTGCAGGGCGTGCTGGGGCTACGCTGGCAGGCGGCCTGGGCAGGACAGAGCAGGGGGCAGCAGGGAGGCAGAGGGACACAAGTGACAGGTGTGTGGGCACTTTGAGTCAAGCCTTTGCCTCCTGCGTGATCTCGTTTGACCCTCACCATGACTGTAGGATGTGAGCATTGTCATCCCCATTCTGTAGGAACAAGCTCGGTACGGGGAGGTGACTGCCCCAGGGTCTTGGCACCAGGAGGTGACAGCCAGCACCCCAGCGGGATGGTCTGGCTCCGGGGAGCAGAAGCTGCAGGTGGGGATTGTGCCCCCCCCCCCCCAGCTCAGCCTGAGCCCGGAGCTCCTAACCCCACACCCTCAGCTCTGAAAACAGTCTGCCAACTCCAAACTGTGACCCACTAGGGTCACGGGAGTATTTTAGCAGGTGGCAGCCATCTGTTGGAGAGAAAAGAAACAGGGTAAGGAGTGTCAGAGATCATGATGTTGGAAAGTTAAGCGTTCCTCTGTGAAATGTCTCAGGTGACGCGTGCAAACAGGTCCGTGCTCGTATGTTGTGTGCGGCCGCTGAGCCGGCCCTGGGCTGAGATGTGCCCTGTGTCCGTCCCCCTGGCCTGGGGCAGCTTGGGAAGCTGCTGCTTTCAGCTTTCCTCGGTTCTGCAGGGGCCTCCGGGCCTTTGTTCTCTGAACAAGGAGGCCAGTGCTGGGCACAGGACAGCAGCCAGGATGTGCTGGGGGATTTCCGCCAGCGCCCCCGTGCGCGAGACAATGCAGCTGGCTCCGCAAGGTGGCGGCGCCACGTGTGGGGTCTGAGAACTTGGGGGTGTCCCTGTTTGGCTGCAGCACCCAGGCAGCTGAATGGGGAGTCCCAAGGCCCTGGCGCTAGGTCCCACGGGCAACGATTTCTTCTCCTCTCCTGGTGCAGGCCAGGGTGCCCCCAAATCCTCAAGCAATGCCCCCACATTGCTCCTCCAGGCTGGCCTGCTCTGGGAGGTGCTGAGCCCTGCGTGGTCACCGTGAACGGGCAGAGGGAGAGGCCTCCTGCCCCTGGGCCAGTGGGTGTTAGTAGCAGTGGAGTGTGGGGAGCAAGAGGTGATGGAAGGGGTGGGGCCCCACAGCGCCAGGCTGGGCCGCAGGGGGAGGGGCCTGCACGTCTCCTGCATGCAGAGCCGGGGGCATCTGGAGGAGGCCTGGGCGGGGATCAGATTTATGTTTCGCTTGGGGAACTGGGATGTGGGGCTGGTCCCAAGTACCTGTTCGGCTTCCTCCAAACAGCCCTGTTCCAACCACAGCAAGCCCGGGATTGTGTTGGGAGACCGTCTGGGGGTGCAAACCTTCTCTCCCCGCCTCTGCACATTTTCAGGTGCAGCCTTTTCACCTGTTCGGGGCACCCTTCCCCCTGTCCCCTCCTTTGGGCTTTCATTGTCACTTCTCTTGTTTAGTACTGCCACCTACGTTTAAAGGCTCCAAGGCTGGAGGCTGGCTGCTGGCTTTCCCAATGTCAAGGAACATTCTGGATGTTCACCACTGTTCTGTTCCTTGGAAGGTGCTGCGGGCTGCTGTTGGCGGATGTCAGACACAGCTCTGCAGGGGCCTCTTCAAGGCCTCGAGGTGTGCGCTCCTGTGGAGGGGATGGGGCGCCTCGAAACCTGCCGCTGTAACACCTGAGCACAGAGCTGACGCACCTCCTAGCATGAGGCCACGGTCCCCCCTGGCTTTCCCGTTTGCCCTGCTGGCCGGCCCAGGGGCTGCAAAAGGGACCTTTGTTTCCCCAGAAAAACAAAGAACAGAAACAGAAACAAAAAAATTCTCAGACACTCTCGCACACGCATGCATAGGTGCAGCTGCGTCTGCAACCCGGACCGAGGCTGGATGCTCCGTCGCCCGGCCTTTGTGGGACGCGGACAGAGGTGACCTAGGGTGGGCTCTCTCTTCAGACTGTGGACGCTCGATGTGACAAGGACACCTCCGGTCCTAAGTGTTGGCCCACGCTTCAGTCACATTTTGTGTGTGTGTGAAAGTGACCAGTGGGCCCCATTGACACAACGCAGCTGAGTGGGCTGCTGGGGGGTTTCCGAAGGAGAGAGAACATGGTGAAGTGGAGGAGGGTCCCCCAGGCGACACCGAAACAGGGACGGGGCCGGCAGGCTGCCCTGGCCCGTCTGCCTGTCCGGGGCGGGCACCTGCCCTCCCACCGCACGCCCAGCCTGCCGGGCTCCCTCCGCCTGCAGGGCCCGAGCTGGGTCTGCGGGGACCCGAGTGTCCACGGCAGCCCGGCTGCAGTGAGCCCCTGACACCGTGGACCTAACTGCACCTCGACTCTCCCGCCCCCCCCCCCCGCGTTCCAAACGGCAACAAAAACGGGTTTCCCCTGCTCCCATCCAGTCTAAAGGTTATTCCTAAAAAGCAGCAGTCAATGTACTTCTGATTTTTTGAGACTGAGAACATTATTTACAAGGAACACACAAATTATTTGTTTTACTCCATACTACGCACTTATTGACACAAGATCACCGGAAAAACCACCTCAGGACAAACGGAAGATCAGTTGAGGACAGATTTTTTATTTTTGTTACACCTGTTGGGGTTACTGACATTAGGGAAGCTGTAGTTCGCACAAACCCAAGGTCAGCCAGTTTGTTACATACTAGTTAAATATTGCTGTTCTAAACAAAACAAAAAACAGACACTCCTTTGGTTAAAAACTTGGTGAATTTTCCTGGGCAAATTTTATCTCAAGTGGAAGACGATTCTAATTTTATCTTGTTCAATAAGCACATTAAAAAAAAATCACGAGGCAGAGCCGTTGACGCTCCCCTGAGCAGCCGAAGGAAGGCAAATCACCTTGAATCCAGCGTTTTCCGAGCCTGCGAAAACAGCCAGGCCCCTCAGACCCATCTGGGAAGAAATCAATTACCTCCGTGTGCTAGCTGAATATGAGATTATTTTTATTTTCACTGTACTTTCCTTCAGGCTGCTAGGAAAAAAAAAAGCAGCAGGAGACAGACAAGCTTCGGATCCTGGCCGCCCCTCGCTCTCCGGGCTTTTCCTGGTTTCTAGCTTTTGCTTTTCATTTTATTTCTACTTTTTTTTTTGGTTGAAAAATGTACAGAATGTGTGTTTCAAATATCAAAAAATTACAGATTTCTGAACATGACAAAATTTCAGAGCCACAATACATTTTGACAAAAATATTACTAAAAAATGACCTCTGCTTTCCCTCCACTTAAAATGTCGTTCGTCGCTGCGGATCTTCAGATCTGTTCCGTCTGACATTTGTGAGATGTGGTGAAGCCTGCAGAACATTTTGGAAAATATCGGGAAACTGTAACCAAGCGGTATCTACCGTTCCCACGGAACCGTGCTTGTTTAGGTCACGCTAGTTGTTTTTTTTTTTTTTTTTTTTAAGCTCTGTGCTGGGAATGGTGGCGCGGCGGGGACCCTCCGGCCGCTGGGTTCTCGCAGGCTCGGCCGCAGCCCTCGGCCCCAGCGGCCTCCCTGTCTGCGGCGCCGGAGGCGGTGGAGAGACCCCGCGGGGCCGGAGGAGGCCGCGCGTCCCACCTGCTCCGCCCGCCCCGCGCGCCCGGAGCCGCTGAGCTGCGGCTGAGCGCACTGGCCCCGGCCCCGACGGACGTCTCGGGCTCACTCCTCCGCCCGGCTTCCATTTGGCTTTTATTGGCCTCCCCTTCCTAAATGGCTCCAGCTGGGCCGCGCGCGCTTAGCCCCTTGGGGACCCCGCAAGCGCATGGCCGAGCCTCGGGAGGAACAGGGCCGCCGGCCAGGAGCGGGGCGACGGGCCGGGCTCGGGGCTCGGAGCTCCGATCCCGCTGCCCCAGGGACTGGGGCCCTGAGGAACCATCACCGGCCGCACAGACTCCACTAGGTCCGGCCGGCTTGCGGAGGGGTCCCCAGGGCTCAGAGTGCGAGCCCGCGGGCGACATCGGAAGCCCGCGCGGGGTTGGGGGGAGGCGGGCAGCACAGCACAGGCTCTCTCCCAGGCCCTGGGCCCCGACACCCAGCCCTCGCGGTAAGGCCAGACCACCCAGGCCGCCGCGGACGTGGGAACCGTCGTTGCCTAGGCCTGGGGGCGCTGTGGGGTCCGGGCTTTGCCTGCCTCCCTCCCGCCACCCTGGCACCACCATCCTGAGTCACTGTCCTCCATGAAAAGACCCCAACCTGACCTGCTCCGAGCCCTCCAGACCCCCAACGCCCCGCACCCCCCTCCCCGTCTCCCGCCTGGGTCCCTCAAGGCGCCAGGCACCGGAGGGGGAGGGTCCCCAGTGCCCAGGGCGCAGTTCCAACGACCAGAAAATGGAAACTGTGCGAAAAGAATCCCCAAATCCGGCCGGGCCCGAAGCCCACCGGCTTACATAAAGCCCCAGGAGCCCTCCCGCCCGCCCGTGGCCTCCCCGCCTCAGGGTGAACGGTCGGCGGGCGCCCGGCCAGGCCGTCCTGGGGCTGGCACCGCCGCCGACCCCTGTCCACTGGCCTGGCATGACCCGAGGAGGGGGCAGGGGTCTCGGCCTCTTCCCACCGTCTGCCCCAGAAACATTTAACTGGCCTTTAATCACATTAGCAGCCGGCACCAATTAGGGCCCCGGGAGGGGGAGGCCCGAGGAAACCGCCGCGGTCACCCGAGGATAAAGATCCTTTCATGCCCTGGCCCTGGCCCTGGGCAGCGCGGCAGGCCGCCATCCCTGGCCTTTGATGGCCCGCGGCTGGGGCTCGCGGACACCGCCATCCTTGTGCCCTCTCGACCTCCCAATGTGCCATCATCATCCTCGGGTGACCGGGTGGCTCGCAGGACAGCGTCGGAGGCCCGCACGGTTGGCTGGGGAGGGGCAGCATCCGGTCTGCGGGCGCGCGCGTGCGCACGCGGCGCGCTCGAGGGGGCGTTGGGGGCTCTCGGAGGGTCCCGGGACGCGCCACCTGCCCCGCGGATGCCGAGCGCCCCGCCGGACCTTGGTAAGGCCGCTGCCCACCAACCGGTTCTGAGGGAGGACGACCCCCACCACAGGCGGCCTGGGCGGGCCACCTGTGCTGTCCTGGGCTGCGAGAAGGCCGGCCGGCCCGAGGCGGCCCCGTCGTCCCGGGTCCGGAGTGAGGCAAACCCGGCCCAGGCTGGGTCCAGGCCGGGCCCAGAGCAGGCGCTATGGTGGCGGGACTCCCGGGGGGTCCCGACTGGAGCGTTGGGCCCCAGGCGCGCGGGGACCAGGGGCGGGGGACAGCGGGGCGGGTCCAGCAGGCGCCAGTCGAGCGGGGGAGGGGTCCCCTGTGCGCGGGCTCCCGAGGGGCTTACCTGGCTGGGGCACCGGGACCGCGCTTCCCAACCCCGCGCGGGGCGCACGATCCGGGGCAGGCCCGGGTCGTGCGAGGACAGTGGCCGCGCGCGCCACCGGAATGCTGACCACCGCGGGCCGGGCTCCCAGGGGCCGCCCCGGACCCCCGCCCCAGGGCAGCAGCTGCAGCCCGAGCCGCGTGACCCCGGCCCCGACCTCCCGCGCTGGGCCGTTTGTCTGCACACAATGGAGAACACTCATATTTTTCTTTCCCTGGCCGCACAGGCTTCGCGCCCGCCCGTCTCCCTCCCCAGGGACCCCCCACGACACACAGGCCTCGCTGAGAACCGCTTTCTCTCAGCACACCCACTGTGTCTCGCCTTTCTTCAATTCCATGGCGGTAGTCGAGGATGTCAGTATAGCTTAGAAAGTTTCATAGAAAGTCAGAAAGCAATTAGAGGAGCCCTTTGATTGGAGCTTCGTCGGTGCCATGGAGTCTTTTAAAGGCGAGTGTGAAGCGCCCCACACAATCCCATTAAGCCGCCCAGACTCCCACAGGGCTCAATGGGGGTGCTCAGTGCTTCGACAGGCGTGCGCTGCTCACTGGGAGCCGCGGGGCCCCCATCCCAGTTCCGCAGCCGACTCACAACAGCGGCCGAACCCTCATTCCTTCCTTTCTCATCGGAATTTCCATTGGTGAACCGGCTCCGGCCGGCGGGCCGTTAATTAAGGCCGGCGCAGCGTTGCGGGTTGCTCTCTGACAAGTGCTATGAAAACTCGGAGCTCCCGAGGACAGCAGCCCGCGGCCTGAATGTTTATTTGAATTCTCAAAAATTTCCAGCCAGGGCTCAGAAACGTGAGCTCGATGGAAACACACTTTTACCTCTCTCCTTCCAAATCGATCGGCTCACGTTTGGAAAATGGGCCGAAGAAATTATGCTTTGCCAGAAGAAAGACCACGTTATGACCAAAGTTCCAGCTTAATTGAATTTTAGTGCCAGATTATAACTCGCTGAATCACTGGCCTTGGGCGAAGGGGGGCGGGGAGGGGGGAGTCTGGGTAGACGGGCAGTCCCGATGGGGACCCAGCCACAGGGGCTGTGCGCGCCGGGGCGGCAGCGTCTGGGCGGCCTGACGCCGGATGGGAGAGGGCCTCGGACCGCAGCCCCCACGGGGAGAACCTGGGGCTGGCCCCCGTGGGACCCGCGTTTCGGTTCGCCTTCCTGTGCATTATTTACTTACTCAGTGTCACGGGCAGCCCTTCGGCAGCCTGGGGCTTCCCTTTGTCGTTGTTAAGAGAGTGACCTCTGTTTCCTGCCAATGAAAAGGAATCTCCCTTTAGAAGTCGGTGTGGAAAGAAGGCAGGTGTTTTAATGAACTGAAGTTGTGGGTGGTTTTAATAGGTGCTTGGTGGTCACAGCCAAGTGCCAGGTTAGGCCGATTCGGATCTCGCTCCTGGCGTGTCGGACCGCTCTCCTTTCCTTTGACGGAAGTTTGCGTCGGCGAGTTTCCGAGTTGATTTTCGGGAAAGAGGACCGGCGACAGGGATGGTAATTTAGATGGCAGCGACAGGAGCGTCGGTCACGAGGGCGCGGGCTGGGCGCGAAACCCAGCAGAGGGTAGTTGAAACCCATCGTGGAAATTAAACGTGCAGCCGTCGAGCAGTTTGTGTCAGTCGCTAGTTCTCTTGAAATGTGTCTCTCAGATCGGGCCCCTTTTCTCTCGTCCGGCCCTGCTGCCGCCAGGGGCAGCTCCCTAGCCTTGACCACCTTCAGCTGTCCGTCCGCCGGACGTGTCAGGGCCTCCCCTGGCCCGGGCAGCCGACAGCTGGCGCCCAGACCCCAGCTCTGAGCACTTACTTTCCTGGCCGGCCCCCGGAGGCCTCCGCCTTAGCCACAGTGGCCTCTTCACGGACGCGTCACATCTTTTCTCTCCAGACTGTCCCCTCCCACGTCGGCCTCCCCGAAACGTCTGCTCCCCGCTCCCCGCCCGCCCACGTTGCACCTCCCAGACCCAGGTCCCATCTCACGGTGCCGGGTCCACCTGGGCTTCAGGGAGCTGCCTCCACCCCTCGCTGGTGGCCAGGGCCCCCTGCCACCTCACGGGTGTCATCGCCCTGCATTCTTCCTCACACTGCTGGGTGACTTTGGGACAGTTTCCGGTTGAGGAGAGAATGGCGGAGGCTCTTTGAGAGCGGCTGTTACCTCGCACACGCCTGGGGCTCAGTCAGCACCCGGCACCCAGGAAGGGGACGTCCGGCGGTGCCCGGCACGCTGATGCTCAGCAGCGGGGAGCAGAGAACTGCACCCGACAGAGGCCTCGGGGTGCACAGCGATGTGCTTCTCCAGGGAGCTCGTAGGGAGGGCCTGCCACTGGGGTTTTGCAAACAAAATTCAACTATTTAAATTGAGTGGAATCTTAAGCTGTTGAAAAAACGAATGTGACTCAGTTGGCCCGCCACAGAAGGTACAGGGAAAACCAACGAGAGCCAATCTGGACCCCGGACGTCCCGGGCTGCCCAGCGGACCACGCCTCTGCCGGTGGCCTGCGCGCGGGGTGGCACGCGACCCCGGCCCCAGCGGTGGCCACCGAGGGTCCCGCTGGAGCGAAAAATGCCGTCCGGTACCGTCCCCGTACACCTGGAGGCGCTGAAGCCCCGGGATGCGGCTGGGAAACCGGGGGGCAGGGCTCGCTCACGGGAGGATGACAGATCCCGCCCTGGTCAAGAGCGTGCGATTAAAGTAACAAGATAAGATGAAGTGAACAGAGCCACTTTAAAACTCTTCTGGGAATAAAAGACAGCACAATTGCTGCGGAACAGGAAGACATGAAAATGAGGAGAGCCCGCGGGGGTCTGGAGGGGGGCAGTCAGCACTTAGGGTTCAGTGGAGACGTGTCCCGCTCCTCCGGCTCTGAGCAAGGTATCATTTCTGACCACTTAATCAAATTAGCCGGCTCAGAGCTATTAGCATTTAGAGGTTATTATGGTTCTGAAGGCGGCTGTCTTGAGAGCCTCCATCTTCCACGGAGAAACCGAACCTCCTCCCGGAGGGCTGTCAGCTTGTCAGGCTGACGGCTGGGACCCGCGGCCGCCGCGGGGGGACCGGGAGGAGAGGCAGGTGTGTCGGCCGCGGGGCTGGGCCCGGGCGTGGCCAGGGGAGCCGGCGCACCCCGCGTTACTTTCACGCTATTCTGTCTCCTGCTCCCTGGGCAGACGCCGTGGCAAATGGCTGGGCTGCTGAAGCCCTTCCCTCCTCCGAAAGGGAACCCCTGCCTTCCTCCTCCCCGGGTCTCTTCCGCCAGGGACTTTGCCTGGGCGCAACTGATTCTGTTTACGTGGGGTTTTTTTTTAGAATAATTTTGATGTTCTGATTTTGTTCCTATTCAATAATACAATAAAAAAATGTAGGTTTAGTTTAAAGGGACTCATTCCATGTGCTTCGGGGAACAAAAAGAGAGAAACAAAACAAAACAAAAACCCCACTTTTGATTTAGGGCCCGTGCAGAATCAGTGCGGGGGTCTGGCCCACTGCGGGCGAGTGGTGCGTGTTTGGCCGTGCGTCACGCACAGGCGGCTGGGCGTCATGGCCAGGCCGTCAGCCCCAGTCCCAGGGTCGCCGTCCTGACTCTCGACGGTGTAGGTGGATTAGATGCCAGGCCACTTCCGACGCCCACACTGGCCCCCCAAACCTCTGGCGTGGGATCCCCCGCCGCCCCCCTCCTGGGTTTCAGGAAGGAAGTCCTGTGTGGAGACTGCCCTTATCACACGCGGGGACGTTTTTGCAGTGAGCGTGCATGTGCGTGCTCCCAGGCAGACGCCTGGGACTGGAGGGCAGCGCACCGCAGGGGCACGCGTGCTGCGTCTAAGAGACGGCTCTGGTCTTCCGAGTTTCTGGAGCTCTGACTTGCGTGTGAGGGGTGGCAGATCTGGACCACCGTGCCCTTCTCTGTGTCTTTAAAAAAACCGACGTGGGTTCCGGGGGCCCTCAGGAGCTCTTCCTATCGGTCAGTTGTAATGGCAGCTCCGTGTTTTCGTGTTGTTTGTTTAGAGAACACTTAGGGGTTTTCGGGCAATTCACAGAGCTGTGGACGAAGGGCTTTAGCGGATTGAAAGTGCAAGGCGCTAACGTTTCCGAGGCAAGTTTCCAGTGTGCTGCCCCAGGTAAGCGGGCATCCTGCCGGCTGGACGCAGCGCCCAGGACAGCCGTCGACCCCTGACGGGCAGGCCTCACCCATCCCCTGGTGGAAAAGTCTCCCATGCTTAAAGAAACTGCACATACCTTCACTTGCCTCCGACCTTTCGAACAAAAATAAACTGTTCCCGACTCATAGAACCTAAGATCCTGGGAGAGCCTTAACGTGACGAGAGTCAGCCGCCTGCGTGTGGGCGGGAACCCGGCAGGGGCGCAGGGGTGGGCGGCGTAACTGCTGTGGTCCCACCCAGCTTTGACGCGGTGGGTCTGCGTGACCTGTGTTAGATTCTAATACACATCAGCTGTTTCAGGGAACAGCAACAGTTTGCCCAGGATATAGTGAACAGTCTGGCTGCAATGAGAATGTGATGTACGTTTTATTATGTTTACATTATTTTTTATTTTTTAAAACATCATCGTGTGGTTGCCTCTCACGTGCCCCCCACCAGGGACCTGGCTGCACCCCAGGCATGTGCTCTGATGGGGAATCGAACCTGTGACCCCCCCTGGTTCTCAGGCCAGCACTCGGTCCACTGAGCCACACCAGCCAGGGCAGAATGTGATGTATATTTTAACTAGTACTTTTTATTTTATAAGAAAGGTGGTAAATTGTTAGTCAATTTGATTGAGTTTTGTTAATCCTCATCCAGAGTCATGTTTTGTTGATTTTAGAAAGAGGGTACGGGGTGGGGGGGGAGAGAGAGAGAGACATCGACTGGTTCCTCCCATACTCACCCTGACTCGGGGGTCGAACCCGCAACCCAGGTACGTGCTGTGGCTGGGACTCAAACCTACAACCTTCTGGTGTACGGGATGGTGCTCCGACCAACGGAGCCAGGGCTGACTGAGATCTTCGTTCATGGGGCCCGTATGAGCAATTCAGATGCGCATGGCCTGCGCGCATTCAGGAAACGCCGAATAGTTCTTCAGGTGTCACAGGGTGTGGGGCCCAAGTGCTCGACCTGCAGGGATGCGCTCTGAAGTGGACGCGGAAGTCCTGGGGAAGGGCGACCCCTCTGCTGAGACTCAGTTTTGCACTTGACCTTCAGAAACGCATCCAGTGCTCAAAGCAAAGCAAAATGGTCCTGTTTTCAGTTGATGCCTATTGTTAGGGGGTCTTGAACATGACCTGGGGTTTAGTGCATCTGTTCCAGAGGTGCCGGCCTCATGGACGTGTCCTCTTACACCGGTAATGGGGAGAGGGCTGGAGGGCCGGGAACGGGGTGGGAGGGGAGGCAGCAGGCAGCTCTTGAGAGAAGA
>PVKM010030811.1:0-17105 GCA_004027735.1 Carollia perspicillata | reverse complement strand
CCATCAGCACCACTTGTCCATTACTACGTCCCAGCTGCTCCTGAACACACAAATAGTATTTACTCCTCACTACCACCCAAAGAGGTCCTACCACGATGTTGTCGTGTTGGAGCCGGGGTTTCGACCCACATCTCACTGACTCCAAAACTTGTGATCTTCGCAGCTAACCTGTATGTCTTTTTGCCCCTGCGAGTGTAAAACCAGGAGACAGCCCGGACTGAGAGAGACCCCTAGGACTAGAGATAGGGGCACCTGGAGGAGACAGCACAGCATGGAGATTTGAATCTCAGCTCCACCCCATCGGCCCTTTACCTGGATCTCAGGTATCTTGGCATCTCTAAGCCTTCACTTCCTGGTCTGTGAAATGAGGGGATAGTTCCTATGGCACTTTTAAGGGTTGAACTATTACCCAAAACACCTGGCACCATGCGTTGGCACACATTCAGTGCTCAGAGTTACGGTGATGATTGAAGGTCCCACAAGCACAGGGGGCGGGGGTGGCTGGGAGTAGGAAGGCAGATGCTCGGCAGGGGGCTAAGAGGCATGTTTGCCCCCAGGGCCCCTCCCCTCGGCCCACCTCTGCTCATAGGCCTGCGCAGACTGCTCAATGGCCACATTCATGGTTTTCTTCTGCATTGACAGGCGCCGATGGAGCTGCTGGAAGACGTTGTCATAAGCAGCCTTCTCATACCGTAGGTCCTCGATCTCCTTCCGGAGCTTAGCATTGGTAGTCAGCACCTTGTCAAACTGCGTGGTGACCTGAGGGGGAGGAGGGCGGTGCTTCAAAATGGGGCTCATCCCCCGGGCCTGAGATAAGCTTCCTGCCAGGGCTGGAGGGTCTTCTCCCCACCCCTCACTGCAGGCCCATTGCACTATGGCTTGGAGCGCTGGGTGAGAGGCTTAAATTGTCCACCAACTGGCTTGGTGGCCTCTGGCAAGTTACTTTTTCTGGACTTCAAAATTCTCACATCCTTTTATTTTTGTTAAATGTGTTTATATTTTGTGTTCAGTGATACTTGTTCAAAGGTTTTATTTATTTAATTTTAGAAAGAGGGGAAGGGAGGGAGAAACAGAGGGAGAGAAACATTGATGTGCAAGAGATACATCAATCAGTTGCCTCTTGCATGGGGACCCAGCCTGCAACCCAGGCATGTGCCCTGACTGGGAACCGAACTGGTGACCTTTAGGTCCGCAGGCTGACACTCAGTCCGCTCAGCCACACCAGCCAGGGCAAATTTCTCACCTACTTTTACACCTAACTTTTAGTTTTCAGTAATTACAGGAAAGAGGGGAACAAACTAAATAACACCATGAGGAACAATAAGCCGAGTGGAGAAAGCAGAACTTTCTACAGGACAACTGACCCGGGCTCTTCAACTAGCTGGTAACACGGGAAGAGTTGGGGTGGGGCTGCTTTAAGGCAGGGCTTCTCGAACCAGGCACTGTGACATCGTGGGCTGGACGACTCTCTGTGGCGGGGGCCGCCCTGTGCTTTGCAGAGCGTTACAGAAGCAAGGCACTGCTGAACTGGCCCAGGGAGAAACCGTGAATCTGAATAGACCTCTAACACAAAAGCTGACCTCTGCAGACGAGCCATCCTTAAATCATGCATGCATTTATTCATTCATTCAATCGACAGGTGTTTGGTGAGCACCTGTTCTGAGCCTCACACCGTGCCAGGCATTAATGGTTCTTAACCAAGGGGACCTTTAGGCCCACTGGGGCTGTAAATAATAGTGCAGATGCCTGCGTACAAGCCTGGAAGGTTCTGATTCACTGACTGTAGAGCAGACCCACGAACCTACATCGTAACATGCATCCTAGGCATTCAGAGGCCTGGCTGCAAATCACTGTGTGGGGATATGAAAGACACATTACCCTGCCCTCCTGCAGCTTCCAGGCTTCTCGGGGAGGCAGACAGAGATCAGATCAAATTTGCTTCAGCCACTCCAGGTTAAAGCTTGGGGATCACAATTTTGGCAAAGCTATAAGCTTTGTGGATGAGTTAGTAACAGGCTTCCCTCTAAGTCAATTCACTTTCCTTCTCTTCCGAGTCATGTCCTGGGAGCTGCAATTTCACAAGCTAAACTGGAATGTGTGCTTTGTATCTGCCCAGCATGCCTCCTCCCTTTCTTTTTGCTTTCATAGGGGAACCACTTCCCGGCCCCCTGCCCACCACCACTGGAAGACCAGGTAATTGGATAATGCTGCCCTCCCCAGTTTAAAGGGGGGAGGGCAGTCCAGGGTAGTCACGAGACTCCAGTCCACTATTCCATTCTTCCGACCACGGTGATTGGGTCAGGAATGGGCACATGACCCAAGCTGGCCCAATGGGAGCCCCGGGACTTACGATTGAACTCTCAGGGTAGAGATGCTCCTTGTCTGCTGGTGTGTGTTCACACTGGGGGCCACCAAAGAATGAAGTCCACCCAGAGTTTAGGTGGACAGATACAGTGTCCTAAAGACAGGTTTGGAGCTCCTAGCCCCACCTATGGCTGAAGGCACCACTTCTCCCAGGAATTTTTCACATCTGTGACCAACACATCACCTATTTTTGTTTAAACCAGTTTGCACTTGATTCCTGCTTAATGCCAAAGTCACGGTAGATTGCAGGTACTCAGGAAACACCACTTTTCTTTTGATGGAGTTATGCCTAATCTCTCTCAGAAACATCGACGACAACCAAAAGGTACTAGCTTAATAGAGGCAGGAGCAGATTGGCACGGGAGAGCGAGGTCTAACTAATTCTGCCTGGCCAAGGGTAATATTTGAGCTGTTTCTTGAAAACAAGTGGGAGTTTTTGAAGCAGGGAACTAGAAGTAGACATCCCGGAAGGGCGGGGGTTGGTAGAGAGTACGGGGACAACAGCACATGCTAAGGTGCAGAGGGCAGGAAGGAGAAAGGCACCTTGGGTAACCGTGGGCCGACAAGCAAGGGTGGGACAGAGTGGGTGGAACACAGGGAGCGGACGCTGAATTCTCACAGGTGCCCAGTCTAGACGTACACCATTGGGTCACCGCCTCCTGAGCCAACCCACTGAATGAGTATATTCTGCTAAGGGCACCCCAGACATCACCCTTTACTCTGAGCAAAGGGAGGCAGAGATGTTTGCAGAGCTGTTTGCGGAGCTGCAGAGAACCCTCTACGTACAAGATTCAAACGCGTTTCTAACACGTGGATCTGTTTTTGCAGTTTCCGGGGGCTGTGGGCCTCCTGTAATTTTGTGAAGATCTGTTTTTGGTTTATAATTTTTTTTTCCATCTGAATAATCTGAAAGAAAAAAAAAGGAAGAGAAAACGATAAAACCCAGCTGTGTTAACATCTATATGGGTCCAAGTTCAACTGCTCACTAGCTTCATTGTGCTAAAACGAAAGCCACAACTTTTCTTTTCCCATAAGTGGAATTTTCATTTCTCTCTCCGATGCCTGCCCAATTCAACTTAATCTTGGCCACTCTCGGGTAAAACGAGGCAACTCAGAGTTTTTGCTCTCACCTCCGTACGCACATTTCAGTGTGGGTGCACATTCCACCTAACCTGAACGAAAGCCATGCTTCCCAGCAGAAACGCTCCGGCAGGCCCTCTGGGGCTCCTGCAACAACGGGACGCCACTGGTACTTAAAGGGTGGGGCGTGAAGTGTCACACATCCTGCAACACGCGAGACGGCACCAGCCATCCAAGGACTGTCCCTGTCGACGGCCCGGCACCCCTCTGGATGTTATGCAGGTAAAAGAAAATAAACCCTCTGATTTTCTGTGCCTCGAATCAAATTGCCTTCTACATAAAAACACACCGTATTTTTCATTCTTTTCTAAAAGATGCTACGTTATCCATGAATGTCGTCACTGTATACATTGAGAGCATGCTCTTTGTCTGGAGCGTCCCCCAGAGTTGGCCACCATTTGGGAAGTCATGTGACCAGCACAGCCTGAATGAAGCATGTTCTTTGATCTGAGGACACTACGAGAACCAGTTGGCAGAGCGTGATGACGCTCCGTGAGTCTGCATGTGGACAGCAGGCCTCTGACTCCACCTTTCAGATTAGCCCCTTGGCCAAATCCAGCCCACTGCCTGTTTGTGTAAATAAAGTTTTATTGGCTCATGGCCATGCCCATTCTTTATCTATCGTCTGTGGCTGTCTTCCTGCTACAAAGATGGAGTGAAGTAGTTGTGATGCAGCCCACAAAGCCAATTTATTTGCTCCCTCTCCCTCTGCAGAATCAGTTCGCTGGCCCTGTTCTAGATACGTCGGGCCAGAACATTCATGTATCAAAATGCACCTACATTTATTTAGATAAATAATTTTACAAATATTTAAATAAAGAATATTATACAAATATTTAAATAAATAACCTTAGTATACATCACTTTCATTTCTCCTTTATATTATCATTAGATCATCACAATGATCTCAAAGAGTAAGGGTAAAGGATTACATTGTCTATGAATTTTATTTCAGGACTGTGAAACAGGTGTTACAAAGTATTTACTGTCAGAAAAGGAGCACTGGCAGACACAGCACTGAGGGAAAGAAACCAGACACAAAGAGCACTGCCAGAAGGGGCCGTTCACAGGCAGTTTCATGTTCAGGCAAAGCAAGCCTATGATCCTCAGGGTCAGAAGACAGGTCCCTCGAAGGGTGGGTAACAGGAGGGTACCCAGGGGGCCTTCTGGGTGCTGAATGTTCTATATCTGGACCTTTTTTTTTAGATTTTATTTATTTATCTTTAGAGGGGAAGGGAAGGACGGAAGGAGAGAAACATCAATGTATGGCTGCCTCTCACTCATCCCCCACCGGGAACTGGCCCGCAACCCAGGCATGTGCCCTGACTGGGAATCGAACCGCGATCCTTTTGTTTGCAGGCCCGTGCTCGATCCACTGAGCCACACCAGCCAGGGCTATATCTGGATCTAGGTGATGGTTACACAGGTCTATAAAAGCATAAAAATTCATCAAGGTGTACCTTAAAATGTGTGCCCTTAACTGGGAATCATTAATAATTCAGTGGAAGGAGGAAGGGGCGAGGGAGGAAGAAAGGAAGTGATCTCAGGAAGGAAGGCAAAGAAATGGGTGTTGGGAGTGACATGTTTAAGAACCCCTGTCCTAAGGGATCCACAAATGGGCTGGCTGTGTGTTTGGCGGGTCGCTTCTGGAGGGAGAGATGAATATTCACAGATTCGACATCCCTGACTCTCGTGATTCCTGAAACAGCAGTTTCGGTGGGGAAAGCAGCGGGGAAGGTTGCCGTGACCACTAGGGGCAGTACCAGAGACAGTGCTACCCAAGAAAGGGACCCGGGATACAGACAATTCCTTCTAGACACTTCTAGAAGGGGGAAAAGCTGGCAGTGACTTGGAACTGCAGAAGTGTTGTCCTTTATTTTGCTTTTTGGTTGTGCTTGGCTCTGAGTTTTTGTTTTTGTTTTTAAGATTAAAGAGACAAAGAAAGAGAGGGTGGCAAAGAGAACAGTAAGGAAGGTCATTGATGAAGCCAGGTCTTCATGGGGGAGGGTGCCGAGGGCCTTGCAGGCCCTCTATTTAACACAGGGGAGGCCTGGCCTTGTAGAAAGACAATGGCACCCCTTTCTCTAAGGATGCCTACGGAGCAGAAATGAAGAATACAGGGTTGGGGTGCAGGGGAGGGTGTGGCTACCACAATCTTTTAAAGCAAGTAAAACAACCCTGAGGCCACCTATGTCCAGAGGACTTTTTGTGAAGCAAAGAACAAATGTGGTACCCTACATGCAATGTGCGGCCATGGCCCCTGGGAGAGAGAAGGGGCATTAATGAAAACAATTGTGAAATCCAAATCCAGTCTGCTGTTCAGTGAGCAGTCCTGTGCCGTGTTAACTTCTCAGTTCAAATGGATACAGTAACTGCTCGCATTAGGGGAAACTGGGTGAAGGGTACACGAAAACTCTGAACTGTCTTCACAGCATTTCTGTAAATTTTAAATGATTTCAAATTTTAAAGTCTATTTAAAAATAATCGGTAAGTAAAAGCATTCCTGACACACCACAGACTATCCATAAGGATAATGGATTCTGACTTCAAGTAAGTGAAATACACCCTGCCACAGCCAGCAAGAAGGAACTGTAGTGTCTCTCTCTATCCTTGTAACTCCAGCCAAGTTCTCGGGACCCAAACATCCCCTGTCACCTTTGCAGAGAGCTCACTTCATTGTTCCACATACAAACACTGTGGATAAAGTCATCTCCCAACACTGCCAACCATGTGTGTAACCAGCTCGTGGTGTGGCTTTCGTCCACACCAGGCACACATCTATAGTAGCTGCCAGTACATTTGAGCTGAGACTGGAAGAATAAACAGGAGTTCAAGCCGAGAGGATGAGGAAGGGCCCTCCAAGCAGGAGGGAACAGCATGTGCCAAGGCCTGAAGTGAGAGAGCACTGTGGGTCACAAAGGCAGCCAGCCAGTGTGGCCGAAACACAGAGGAGGAGGGGGCTGGAGAGAAGGCGGGAGAGGCAGGAGGGGCACAAGGCAACAGAGCCAGCAAACCACCCCGGGGGGCTTGGCCTCCATCACCAGAGCAATAGAAATCACTGAAGAGTTTGAAGCAGAGGAAAGGTGCGCTGGGATTTCCAGGTGCATTCAATCAGTAGACAATTACAGAGGACATACTATGTTTTGGGCACTGAAACAGACACAGGGGAACAAACCCGACATGGTCCTTGCCCTCCTGGAGGTGACAGGTGAGGGAGACATTAGGTGACACTGGTATTAATGACCACAGGGAGAAGTGCAAGGGAGGAGGGGCCGTGTGGTGTCATGAAGAGGGTGAGGGGGTGTGCTGGGATCTTCTGTTTGCCCCCCACCTCCGCCATATCCATCTCCACCCTGCTCCACCTGCCCGGCCCTGTTCCCCGAAGGCTGGCCTGGAAGGAGTCCACAATGACACTTGCCCTGGGGAGCAGAGGGTAAGAAGAAAGAGAGGTTGGGGTACTTACTCCCCCTGGCTTGCTCCTTGTCTCCAGGTTCCAGACTGACCCTCCTGTCTACTGTCACTAACCGTCCAGTGCTTCAGTGTCCCTACTCTGTGCTCACACCCCTGAAAATCATCCCTTCATAAAACTCTTCTCCATGTGCCCTACTGAGCATGCTGTTTGTTCCCGGCCAGGAACCTGACTAACACAAGGGGGATATGCTACAAAGTGCAGAGAGGGCACAGACAAGTCCTCCCTGAGAGAGTCACGTTTGAGACCTAAAAAACAAGCAGCCAGGGTGACTGGGGGCAGGGACAGCATGTGCAAAGGCCCTGAGGTGAGAAAAGCCTTCTCCTATTTGAAAAAAAAAAAGTCTTTCAGGTAGGGAGAGATAAGTTAAGGAGGAAATTATTTGGAATGTGGCCAGGGGGTAGGCAGGGGCTAGATCACGCAGCGCTTCTCAAGCCCTAGTAAGGGGTGGAGTCATTAACACTATTCGGCAAACATCTCTCATTCTCCATCTTTCAAATCCATGGGAGGGCTCCACGTCCTGGACTCCTGAGAACAGGTAGAGTGGACTGCTTTGGGTAGGGGTATCTGGGGCAATTGTGGGTTTGGTAGAGTATTTTGAGCCAATCAGTCACAAGCAGAAGTGACACATATATCACTAGAGCATTCAATTGCCAGTGTAAGGCTGCTTTTTTTTTTTCTGCCACAACACTTGGCAATGGCCAAGACAGTGGCCATCCCATAGGCCTGGCCCCAGGAGAGGAAGATATCAGAGCCCTTACCCAATCCCTGATAGACAGGAAGCGTGAATGAGGAAGAAACCTTTCTTATTTTAAACCACTGAGTTTGGGGGGATGTTCGTTACTGAGGCATAACCAAACATCTCTGACTGACACAGTAAGAATTTGGGGATTTCTCTGGAGTGCAGTGGGAAACACCGCAGATCGCAGTGGAGAAATGGATGGATAGGGCTGGGAGATCAGGGCTACAAGGTGGTGCAGACAGTGACCACGGTCCTGTTTAGGAAAGTGAATACGGGAGATGTCAGATCTGGCCTGAGGCATCATGGGTATTTATTACCCACACACCTTCCCTTTGCTCTGTGCTCTGGTTAACTCTTTAAGAGAAAAACCATACCTTCTCATCCAGTTCAGCCAAGAGTATTTTCATCGATTTAATCAAGGTGTCGTAGTCGTCTTTGGTTTGCAGCAGGAAACGCAGCTCTATGTAGTTTTTCTCATTCCGATCTAAGTTCTTGGAGGACTTGATAAGACTCAAAAGCAGTGTGATCTCATCCTGTTCCTCTTGCAGGGTCTTGATTTCCTTCCTGTTGGGGAAGCAGTGTGTGATTAACCTCGAATGCTTGAATTCACCTTGATCAGACACACCAGACTCCACTGTGAAGGGAGAGGAACATCCCACCTGAGCAGTGGAAGGGACTTGCCCAAGTCTTTGGTCCAGGTCTAGAACTCAGATCGCCTGAGACCCGATGCACCTTTCACCGCTCTGCCTTTCTCTGAGGGGCATTTTTTTTCCTAGGGAACAATTTGCAGCTGTGCCTGTCAAAATCCATTACCCGGTCATGGTGGGAGCCCCCACATTTTCTTTTGCCCCCAGCTCACTGGCATCTGTCTGATTTTGCAAGCTTTCTTTCCAGACTTTACAGCCAATTATCTCCGATAATGAGAGGCAAACCCATCAGACAGAATTTTTCAATTTTGCATCACCACAGCGATGCACAGTAACCTCTAACCTCCGCCAGTTTCTCTACTCGGGGTGCTAATGATTTGTTAAATTGGCGGACATGCGTCTCCTCCTTTCTCTCCCTCTGTCTACTCTGGAGAAGAGAGAGGGTGGGGGATGTGGCTAAATGAAGATATAGAAAAGAGAAAAGGCTCAGGAGACTGCACGACTCTACAGTAGAAAATGGCCGAGGGGCCACGTTTCTGGCAAACTCTGGGCATCCTCCTCCCACACCCACTGCTCAGTGCAGTTCGCAGACCAGCTGCCTCACACCCTCTGGAAACTTGGAGAAATGCAGAAGCACGGGTCCCAGCTCAGGACCTGCTGAAGTAGAACCTGCTTTGTAACAAGATCCTCAAGTGACTCCTATGCCCATTAAAGTTTTGGAAGCACCGCGCTAGAACATCAAAGAATGTTCTAGGGTAAGCATCTGCAGAGCTTTTTCTATAACGGGCCAAAGAATAAATATTTTAGGTTTTTCCCGCCAGACGTCTCTCTGTTGCAACCACTCAACAAAGTAACCATAGGCAATGGGTAAACAAGTAAGTGTAGCTGTGCTCCAGGCTTATTTACAAAACCAGGCAGCCGGCCAGACTTCCCCCGAGGGCCATCCTTTGCGACCACTGTTGGAAAACAGCACCATGCACCAAAACTGTTTGCAGTGACGGAAGTGGCCTCTAGCTGCTCCATCTGATAGCATCCACCAGGCAGTGTGGCTCTGAGCATTTGAAATGTACCTAGTACAGCTGAAGAACTGATTTTTTTTAAGATTTATTTATTTATTTATTCGTTTATTTTTAGAGAGAGGAGAAAGGAGGGACAAACAGGGAGAGAAACATCAGTGTGTGGTTGCCTCTCATGCGCCCCCCGCCCCCGCCACCACAGGACCCGGCCCACAACCCAAACAGGTGCCCTGACTGGGAATTGGACAGAACCAGTAACCCTTTGGTTCGAAGCCTGCACTCCATCCACTGAGTCACACCAGCCAGGGCTGATTTTTAAATTTTATTTAATTAATTGCAAATGTAAACAGCCACATGTGGCTAGGGACCACCAGAGTGCACACCCAGTTCTAGAGTGTCTAGTCTTCCAAACCGGCAGCTGGGACTTTTCTCTTCCATTTAAGCCCCTGTTGGCAGGGGGTCTTTGGAAACGGGAAGAGAAAAGACAGAGGGAGCACAAGAGTCTCTCTGACCCAGGCTTTCAGAGGGAGGGGTCACAGCAAAGGGAAGGTCAGTCTGAACCACAGGCAGGGCTGCGGTGAGGCACACAGAAGGTTAAAGAGGTCTTCGCTCTCGGGGTGGTTCAGGAGCAGGGCAGCACAGGGAAAAGCACTTCCTTCACTATTCCTTCCTGAGGCACCTCACTCACCGCACCCGGGTTCTGGCACTATTTACAGGGGGTTCGCTCTGAAGAACTGAGACTCTCAGCTCTTCCACGACTCTCCCTTTCAGCTCCATCACAGCGGCACCAGACTGAAGGGCCGGGGGCAGGGTAGGGTGGGGTGCAAAAGAGCAACTCAAGAAAAACTGCCAGAGGCGTGCCAGGAAAGAGGCATTTCCCAGTGCCCAAATGGGGGTGAATCAGGATCACCAGGCTGCAGAGTGCAGGTGGTGGACTGCACAGCCCAGAGCAGCCCTGTCTGTCGGAAAAAAACTAATTGATTTGTTGACTTACTAAGCTTTTCTGGGAGACACTTTGTCTTGCTCTAACAAAATCCCTACGTAATGACAATGTTTCCAACAGATGGCAATAAAGTGTCTTGAGAAAGGGTGCCTTTTACTTTTCTTTTCTCTAACTATATTTTATTGATTATGCTGTTACAGTTGTCCGAGTTTTCCCCCCTTTGGCCTCCTCCACCCAGCACCCCCACTACCTCAGTCGGCCCCAGTCCATTGTCCATGTCCATGGGTCAGGCACATATAAGGTCAGTCTGGAAAAAGTCCAGTCATTGGTAATATAATGAGAACGGTTTGCATGACATCACTGTAGCCCGGCAGCCAAGGAAAGTGGCCCGGAATGTGCATGTGTGAACAGTGGCGACTTCACTGTACTCGTCGGTGGGGCTGGTAGACGCTGTAGACTGAGCATGTGTACTGTGTGGCCGCTGCATTCAAAATGACTGAGTAGAGCAGGGAATCTGCACCAAATTTCACATTATCTTGAACATTCCTTCATGGAAACTACTGGGATGATTCAGAAGGCCGCAGCTGTGGGAAACTGGTGATTGGCAGCTTCATCACAACACCACACCTGCTCATGCATCGTGTCTCGTGCAGGGTTTTTAGGCAAAACATCAAATCACCCAGGTGACTCAGCCCCCTCACAGCTCAGATTTGGCACCCTGCAACTTCTGGCTTTTCCCAAAACTAAAATTACCTTGAAAGGGGAGAGATTTCAAACCATCAATGAGATTCAGGAAAATACAATGGGGCAGCTGATGGTGACTGGGAGAACTGGGTGAGGTCTCAAGGTGCCTACTTTAAAGAGGACTGAGGGGTCATTGTCCTATGTACAAATGTCTCTCGTATCTTGTATCTTCTTCGATAAATGTCTCTATTTTTCATATTGCATGGCTGGATACCTTCTGGACAGACCTTGTATGTTCTTTGGCTACTCTATTTCCTATGCTGTACTTTACATAACTATTCTGTAACTACCAATTTGTAATTCTTTTTTTAAAGATTTTATTTATTTATCTTTAGAGGGGAAGGGAAGGAGAGAGGGAGAGAAACATCAATGTATGGTTGCCTTTCGTGTATACCCTGCTGGGAACTGGCCTGCAACCCAGGCATGTGCCCTAGCTGGGAATCGAACTGTGATCCTTTGGTTCACAGGCCCACGCTCAATCCACTGAGCTACACCAGCCAGGGCCCAATTTGTACTTCTTAATCCCTTCACCTTTTTTGCCTACCTCCCCACAGCCCTCCCATCTAGCAACTATCAAAATGTTCTCTGTATCTATGGTTTAGTTTGTGTTCTGCTTGTTTTGTTTTTTTTTTTTGTTGTTGTTGTTTAGATTCCCTTGTTAATAAATATGTATTTGTTGACTTTTTGTTGTTCATTGATTTTCTTCTTCTTAAATAAGACCCTATAACATTTCATATTATGCTGGTTTGGTGATGATGAACTCCTTTAGTTTTTTCTTGTCTGGGACATTCTTCATCTGTCCTTCAATTCTAAATGATATCTTTGCTGTGTAGAGTAATTTTGGTTGTAAGTCCTTGCTTTCATCATGTTGAATATTTCTTGCCAGTTGCTTCTAGCCTGCAAAGTTTCTTTTGAGAAATCAGCTGTCAGTCTTATGGGGCTCCCTTGTTGGTAACTAAATGCTTTTCTCTTGCTGCTTTTAATATTCTTTGTCTTTAACATTGGCATTTTAATTATGATGTGTCTTGGGGTGGGTCCTTTGGAGTTCATCTTGTTTGGGACTCTCTGCACTTCCTAGACTTGTATGTCTATTTCCTTTACCCAGTTAGGGAAGTTTTCTTTAATTATTTTTTCAAACAGATTTCCAATTTCTTGTTCTTTCTCTTCTCTTTCCAGCACCCCCATGACGCAAATGTTGGATTGCTTAAAGTTATCACAGAGGCTCCTTACACTATCCTCATTTTTTTTTTTGGATTCTTTTTCCTTCTTGCTGTTCTGATTGGTTGTTTTTTACTTCCTTATATTCCACATCATTTATTTGATTTTTGGCTTCATCCACTCTACTGATGATTCCCTGTAAATTGTTCTTCATTTCAGTTAGTGTATCTTTCATTTCTAACTGGTTCTTTGTTATGGTTTTCATGTCCTTTTTTATGCTGTTGAAGTTCTCTCTGAGTTCATCTGCTCTTCCCCTAATTTACTGAGTATCCTTATAACCAGTATTTCGAGCTCTGCCTGTCTTGCTTGTCTCCATTTTGTTTAGTTCTTTTTCTGGAGTTTTGTTCTTTTCTTTCATTTGGGCCTTGTTTCTTTGTCTCCTCATGTTGGCAGCCTCCCTGTGTTTGTTTCTATGTATTAGGTGGAGCTGCTATGTGTCCCAAGCTTGGTAGTGGGGCCTAATATAGTAGGCGTCCTGTAGGGACCAGTGGCACAGCCTCCCTATTACCCAAGCTGGGTACTTGAGGTACGCCCATTGTGTGGGCTGAGTACACCTTCTTCTTGTAGTTGAGCCTTGGTTGCTCTTGGCATGTCCAAGGTCAGCCACCACCTGTATTCTGTCCAGGGTCACACAGCGTAAGCTACAAAGTGATCTGCAGCTGGCTACTACTTGTACTGGGTTTGGAGGGACTCAGGCAAGGTCAAGCTGTTTACCAAGGCCAGTAAACAGCTAGTGCCAGGCCTGGGGCAACTTAGCAAGAGGTATGGGGCTTGGTGAAGCCAGATGCTGATTGTTTGAGAGAATTTAGAGAAATGTGAGGCATGGGCCAAGACAAGCCATTCGTATGGGAAAGACTCTGGAAACAGCTTAGGTTGGCCAAAAAGTTGGATGGAGCAGGGCCTCAGGGAATCAGCAGGGCGGGGCGAACAACAGGAGCCAGGTTGGTGGAGTCAGACTGCCGGATCCCTGGCTCTATTTGGGGGATGGCTCAGAAAAGGAATAGTGGTCTCTGCCGGCATTTCCATCTGGGAGAAAGCTGCTCCCCAGCTCTCACCCTGATGCCAGACAACTCAGTTTCTCCCCCTATGTCGGTGGTGCCTTCAGTTTACTATCCCTGAGCTGGAGCTCAGAGTGAGTGAGTCTGATTAAGTCTGTGCATGGGTCCTTTAAGAGGAACTTCCAAGAATTCCAGCAGTTTCCATCTTCCAAAGCCTCAATCCCCACTGGTTTTTACAGCCAGTTCTCTTCCTGCCACTGGAACCCTGGGCTGCAGGCCTGTTGTGGGGCTGGGACCCTTTGATCCTGAGATATCCCTCCCTATGTTTATCCACCACATGTGGGTGTGGGACTAGCCGATTCCACATCTCTGCCCCTCCTACCAGTCACAATGTAGTTGGTTCTTTAATTCCATCATTGTCGGACTTCCACTCAGCTCGATTTCTGATGGTTCTGAATGACGGCTGTTCTGTAGTTTAGTTGTAATTTTGATGTGGTTGTGCAAGAAGACGAGCTGTGTTTACTGTCATCTTGACCAGAAGTACCCCGGCTCTTTCTAACCACCATGAAGATACCATATGGACTACCGGTGGCTGTGAGTGAGTCAAACCCACGGAAAATCTAAAGAACCCCTTTCTCCTATCCTCTGAACATCATACATCATCTAACGGTAAGATCTTCTTTCTAACAATGGTTTCTGCCTGTACAAACATTATGGATGGAGCTAAGGAATCACATTCCCTTGCAGGGAGTCTAAGAAAACCTGTTTTTTGCGGGGTTTATTCAACCCTGGGGAGCACCTTCCTGCTGCCCAAAGAAATTATACGCACCATCATTCTAGGGCAACCCAATTTCAAATATTCTTTCTTGCAGGGCCCATTAGGATGCACAAGCAGGAAACATCCTTTGGGGTGTCCATAGCCAGGTGGTTTCTCCTCCTCTCGGCACCCCACCTCCACTGCCAGAACCATGGGAATGATACCCACAGCCATTTTGTGCCCTATGCCCCAGCCCCACCTCTGGCCACAGCTGATTGTTCCAGGAGTAGACACCTGACCTAAGCTGACCCAATGAGTTTCTCTCCCTCTCGGGAAATTGGGAGTGGAATTGATTCACGACAGTCTCTCTGTGTGGCCCTTGGTAGCTCAGGCAGCCATCTCCAACCAGCCACAGCTGAGATTCAGAGAGAGAAAACCCATGTGTGGAAAGAAACAAGACCCAGAAATGGTTTTTTCAATAGGGTCCTTGCCTGAGACACGGGTGCCCTGCTCCCCTTGGTGTCCCTGAGACACCCTGGATTCTGAGAATGAGTGTCCCCTCCCCACTGAAGTTATCCTAAGTCGTTCCCAGATTGAATTCAGAAGTAGGTCCATGGCCCGAGGCCACATGAGAAGACCAGCCCCAGGGAACCAAAACCAAACTTTTCTCCAAGTTCATTTAGTACAAAACTCTGGTCACCACTTACTGCTGGTTTGCGATCATCTGCTGGGAGCGGAAGTTAAAGGACTTCCGACTTTCCACCATCTTCCAGAACTGCTGCCTCAGCTTCCGAAGCTCCGCCTCGGCTAGCTGCTCTTTTGCCTTCTCTGAAGGTTCCTGGAGGCTCCTGCTACCATTGGAGTCTTTTCTCCAGTGCTTCTTTGACTGGGTGAGATGGGGGCATGAGCAACAGGTTAGGTGACTAGAGAAGTCCCTATTTCAGCTCAAGGGCAGAGGACAGGAGCGGGTGCCTGGGGCAAGGTTGAAGGTGGAAGACTACCCTTGGGCGATGTCAACTGCTTATCTGCTACCTCCCTCCAGAGGATGCCAGGATGGAAAGGCGGCTAGGCCTCATTACTGCATACTGAAGACGCAGACTTGGCACACTTGCTGCGTGACCTCAGGTGAGTCACTAACCTCCCTGAGCCTCCAGTCTCTCACCTACAAAACGGGCTCCCACACATCGGTTGTTAGGATTGAACAGGCTGACGTGGGCACACTGGATGGCCCACAGTAAGCTCTCTCTACACGGGAGCTATTATTACCTACCATCGGCATCTTGAAGGAATTGTGCCTTCCCTCTGCTCAGACACCGGACCCAGGGGGGTCAAACCCAGTGACCACTCCTTCCTCTCTCTGCAGCACTCTGTCCTCAGTGGCAAAAGGGAGAGAACTGGTAAGCCACCCCTGCTGTTGGTGCAGGAACCTAGGGGTGCAGCCTCCCTTCCCACCCCCCGCAGTCCCTTCCTCCTCCCACAGCTTGGCACATGAGGAGGACACGGCAGATGGCTGCCCGGGTGTGAAAATAGGCTTCTTCTTTTTTTTTTTAAGCAACATTTGCCTGAAACCTGTTCCTCTCACGATTTATTATTAGGAGCCGGGCAGATGGTTCCAACGTGTCCATTACCCTCCTGCTCCCCGTGTTCCCAAAGAAGAGTGAGCAAATGGTGCCAGGGCAGTGTGTCCCACCATGGGGTTAAAGCAAGATTCGAGATTAGTCCAGTCTCAGCTGTGTGGGACCCTGTCTCTTAAAGCGGGAGCCATTGGTACTAAAAGGTGTTTTTATTGGGTCATAACTTGAAATTCGTTTGGCCTGGGGGTATCCAGAGGAGAGGACCACAATGTTAACCCTCCAAACCCTCCAGGCTGTGAGACCCTCTGCACCTCTGCTCCCAGACCTCGGGGGCTAGATGCCTAAGGCAGGAACTTCCAGCTTTGCTATCCACGGAGGGATCCTGCAGTGCACTGGTTGGGTCAATCATCAGATCTCAGCAAAAATTCCTCTTTGGTCACTTATAACCTTGGACAAGCCACTTCAGTTCTCTGGGCCCACTCTGTTCCCTGCAAACAAATCCACCCCTATTCTCACAGCCAGGCTTTCAGAAGGCCTCAAAATGTCCTGGCCCCCACCCCCCATCTCATTCAGGGGTCTCAAACCCAAGGCCTACAGGGCAAATTCAACCTGCCTTCAGTTCTGCCTAGCACTGAGCAGGCAGTGTTTTAAAATGTGAATGTGGGTCATGCACTCACCCGCCTGGCTGCAGGCTCCACTCCTCCCTACCTACTCCTCCTTCTGCCAATTCCACATTTCCTGTAGCTGCCTGGAGCCAGCAGGAATCTGAGTTTGCAATTCCAAGGAAGAACCTCAAAGCTGCCCACTTCCAGGGAGCAGTTGTGTGCAACAGAAAGTGCTGAGAAACCCAGAGGTCCAGGTCAAGCAGAATCATGCAAGTGCCTCTCACTCCCTGGGCCTCAGTCTACCCACTACAGTATCTGCAGTGCTGGGCATGTGAGAAGCTCTTAGCAACCACCGTTTGCATGAATGAAGTCTGCTCCCAGGTGGACAGCGTCTTTACTGTCTAATGTTTAACTGGCTGGGGTGGAGAAGGCCGGCTCCTCCTCTGCTGCTAAATTTGAACAATCTGCCTCTAAAAAAAAAAGCCTGACTCGTGATGGGCTCTGCGGGGGCCCTGGGAGAAGCCACTGACTGGATTATAAATGCCAGCTCTGGGAGAGGAGGCGCCTGTGAAAACAGAGCCAGGGCTGCAGAACCTGGAATGCTAAACATAAACTTGGGACACTAGCCTCGCAGGGATGCAGTAACACCCACAAATTAAAAACAAAATTGGGGGATCATTACGGGGTGAAGTGGAAGTTTGCTGGGCTTTCTTGAGGTTATTTGACACATTGTATTTCATGTTTAAGTGAGGGGGTCATGTATTTTCCAAGCTTAGAGAGCCCGAAGTTGGGATGGGCTGCGGACAGCCCCATCTTTGCTTTTTCCCAGTAGGGGACGCTGTGGAGCAGCAGGTGCAACCGCACAGGCAGGGAAATTTACCCGGGCGC
>PVKM010030810.1:0-17110 GCA_004027735.1 Carollia perspicillata | reverse complement strand
TGGCTCTCACACTTTATCTTAACTGTAAATCCTCCTCAGTCTTTCATCATCTTTCTCTGATGCCTCCATAACTCTCAGCAACAGCTGTCAATTCCATAGACCTTACAATTATTCCATCCAAACTCTCAAATGCCTGACATTTTCATTCTTATCACCAGTGTGTTTCCTTCCTCTGGTGTCCAATTCCAATTGACCACTGATGAAAGTTTTGTCAACCGCATAACTCTACTGTACCAAGGACATTCGGTATTTCACTTACCACCCGTGGTGGGTCTTCATGGCCAGCTCATCAGCATGTGACTCAAGTCCAAACTCTCATTTAGAATCTACTGTTTAAGACTATCCCAGGAGCCACCTTTTGTCAGTCTTATTTCTCAGGAAACAACGAAGTATAGTTTTACACATAGGTGGGTTATCGGAGAATGTTCTTGAGAACAATATTTCTGAGAGAGGGAGAGGGAAGTGAGACAGGGCAGAGGAGAAATGGAACTGAGATGTAGATGCAACAATGGCCTTAGTAATTACATAGGAGTCTGAAGCTGGGATAGTTTTTCATACTTGATGCCACTGACTTGATGTATGCTGTCCCCAGGGAGGCAGCAGACTTGGAACATTACCAAGAACACCATATTAGGTGAGTCAGTATCTTAGGTGAGCTTAGGGTAATTGTGTGTGGAGAACCTTAGCTAGGAGCTGTTGGTGGTACCATTCCAGGTAGAAGAGGGGATGAGACTCTTAGTTCTGAAGTGGGGTATCTGAATGGTATACCACAGCATCCACCATAAACATTTTACCACTTTTGGTGCAAGTAAGAACCTTGCTTAATATTGACAATTACCTTGAAATCAATACTCTTTGTGAAGTGTTAATCAGCTATAAATTCAGAGATCACTCATCCAATTTATCTTATACTCAAGGATATAATATAAGGCTTAAATTGTAAATTTGGAGTTCAAATGCCTTGGTGAAATAGACTATGTCCTCCATTCCTCCACCATCCCTGTGTAGAATTTATAGTGAGCAATGAAATGATATTGGTATGCGCTGATTTATTGTAATTCAGACACTCTGGAGCCTCATGAACTATCTATTGAAGAATGGATTCTAGAAGTTTGGTTTTTCTAGGGACCAGTGCATGATTGCTGGTTTCCAGTTCCTAAAATCCTGTCTCATTGTAGATCTAAGAACAAGCAGAGTATTACTTTATTTCAAATAATTCTATCACTATTTCTTCTCTAAAATCCCTCAGAGATCATGGATGATTATCATATTTATATCAATAAATTCTTTTTTAATGTCTAATACTAGTGCCAGCCTTTTCTCCCTCTCCTTTCATCACCCCAGCTCCGTGTACTCTACGAAGAGCTCCCCCATCCTATAGTTAGACTGAGCTCCTCCCGCTGCACAACCCCACTCTCAACAGTGGGATGTTTATCTTGTTATACCTATTTAATATTTGGGAAATTAAAAAGAAAGAGATGGAAGTTATTGTTTATTGTCATATGGAAAAATAATGCATTGTAACACGGTGGTAAGCAAGCTATGTAATGTCTCTTACCTTAGGATGAGCACGCTCAGCAAAGCACAGGTTCTGTCCATGGTATTCAGAAAGACCAGTGGGAAGCCTGCCACTCCTAAGAGAGCTCATCCTCTAAGGGTATAGTAAGTCCTATACATACAATTAAGCAGTGGTCTTGAGAAATTCTTCCGGATGAAAACTCTAAAAGACCTTTTGCACTACATTTTTGTTTGCATCTAGAAATCATTATTAGCTCTTATTGATCCCTGAATTATGATATGAATGTGAGAGTGATAACATTTCTGGAAGGTTTGGGTAATACTTTGTGAGAAACTAAATGGCTAATTAACTAGAATATTTAATAGGGAGAAGCTCAGTAAGTTACACATTTTATAAAGTGGCACTACTGAAAAACAATTACTTATCAAATTCTGAAAAATGCATGATTTCACCTCCCATTTCTTCCAATGTTCTGGGGGGGGGGGACATATTATTTTATACACCAAGTTGGTCTAGTAGAGTAATCGGCTTAGCATCACAACACCTACTTCAACATACTACTTACTGGTTAATACTTTCCAAAGTTAAAGTCACTAACTGTGAGTGCTGTGCCACTCTAACATCTTTACAATATGTGTAACTATTGGCCTCAGCAGGAGCCCTCACAGACATGTAGATCACCTGCCCTATCTGGCTATAGCCAGTGAGGCTGTGGAGTTCCCCGTCTTACAGAGCAGGGAACATGGAGTTTCTTTCTTCCCTTATTCTGACTTTAGTCCTAAAGGGACTAAAAACCTCTCCAGTTAGATGAATATGTCTTGCATACAGCTGTGAAAGTTTTCACACATCAGGAGAAATCAGCAATATGTAGTGCTGAAAGCAGAAAAAAAATGGTTACTGCTAAGTGAAGCTTAAAGGAAACACACCCCAATGTTTGTGCAGGCAAATGAGTGAACACAGACCCTGGGGTCCCAAACTCACCATTTTGGTGGATTATTATGCACAATTTGTCCATACTGACAAAATGATGAACCATTTTGCATCTGTGAATCCATGACCCCAAACAGATGAGAGGTAGACATAGCTATGTTGACAAATGGCTTTGTTGTAAAATTCTGGTACAAATGAAGGCGTGATAAGGGAGAAAATCTGTATGGCATAAGTTCATGTCAATTTTCCCATCAACCTCCAGGACAACCTTCCTATTTTCTTGAAAAATGATGCTATGGTATTAATTAATTATTAATGTGTGCAGGTATGTACAGAAGATACTTAAAGGTAGAATTTTAGGATGAAATAGGTGGGTGATAAGAAGTAAAGCAGGGCTCAATCTCAGGTTGGAAGAGATTTAAATAACCCACCTCATCACCAGCGAAGTGGGTGAACAGGGAAATAATTCTTGAGTCAATATCTAAGGCACCCTCCCAAAATATTCTGGCTTTGAAAAAATCGTGTAGGTTCTTCATTTTATACATTTTCTACCTCAGGGGGGAAAAAGGATAGATTACAAAAGCTGGGGTGACATTCCTCTAAGAGAAGCTGTTAAGATGAATAATTTATTTTTATTTTTCATTGTATGCCAAAACATTACATTCTAGGAAATTTGTTTAATAGGTGACAATTAAGATAATGTGGTCATTGAAATGTGGGTGAAGTACAAACTGTAGAAAACTAGGTAATTAAACACAAAAAAAAAAACAACCCAGAAAAACAAAAGAATCCTAATGGGTGAAAAGGGAGGAGATGCTGAGAAGAACGGATTGGTGGCTATAAAATATCAACGGGGATGCAAAGTACGGTGTAGGGAACACAGTCAACGATATTGTAATAACTATGTAGGGGGCCAGCTGGTACTGGAAACATCAGGGGGGACACTTTGTATATGATTGTCTAATCACTGTGCTGTATGCTGGAAACTAGCACAAAATACTATTGAAAAAAACCCTAAAGGTAAGACATTTACAGAGAATAAAATAGATCTTGCCTCAACAATCTTAGAATTTATGTTTAACTTAAGACATCACAAAATTTTTCCCCAAATGGTAATAGAAACAAGAGTGGACATTTCATGGTTTCTACTTTATTCAAAAGAGGCTAGAGTATAGTCCTTAGTTCTAGTTATTTGAATGATATCTAGGCCAGTGTTTCCCAAACTTTCAGACATATGTGAATCATCAGAAGATCTTGTGAAAAATGCAAGAGCTAATTCAGCTGGCCTGAGAGTTTGCATTTCTAACAAGTTCCCAGACGACCCTGATGTGGAAAGTCCAAGAATAAGACTTTGAAAAGCAAAGATTTAGAAAACTTGGAACAACTCAGAAGAGCTTCTAAGGGATATTAATTAACAATTGATCAATTAGATCTGTGGAGAAAGGTAATGATTTCTGGGAAAAATAATAAATGTGCCAAGAGAAAGAAAAATGAGTAATAGGATGATTAAAGCATATATAGGGCACTTAGCAGAGTTTTCTTATTCCACAGGCTGCACAATCACAAGTGAGCTTCCATGATAGCTGAGAGGGTCTATGCAATATCTGGAAGAATTTTATGACAGCGAGAAGTGCTGAATGTTAAAAAATCTTACTCAGAGAGGCCAGGCAATCTCCTATCAAGAGTCTGGGATTCTTGTATACCAGCTTGTTTGATAGTTATAGGATATGAGCAAGCTTCAGTAACAAAAGAAAAAATAAACAAATACAACATATTCATATTTTCAAATAATAATAACAATAATAATAATAAAAGAATGTGAGGTGTACTTAGGATAGGTCTCTTTTAGATCTCTGGTGAACATCAGTGGCATTGTGGCTAGAGGGTAATTATACACAATGGTGCTATAGAAGAACTGAAGGCAATTGTAAGCATCAGAGTTGACAGCAGACCTCATCTACAACATCACTTGTATGGAATGAATCTAAATATTTCCAAGCACAGCCCAGCAATGTATTAGTAGCATCCCTGACCATAGGTCCCAAGGTAAATGCTGGCTGGCACACTGGATCGCCTAGTAAATTCACTCAAGTTGTTCAGAATATATTTCTTCCTCACTGATTCAACAAAGGGATGGATATATTTTTTGAAATATTTCTAAGATGAGTGGTAACTCTCAGAGCAGATACTAGCTCCCTTCTCTCATGTTCTCTTCCTCCTGAGCCCCAATACTATGTGCCACTGCAATTTATTAAGGTTAAGTCATAGTCACGATAATGCTTCTACAGTGTGATTAAGTCTTATATACTATGTACCTGTATGTAGTTATACAACAAAGCTGTAATTAGGTGAAAATTAAACTGATCAGAGAAAAACCCCATTGGCTTAGAATGTAAGAGTAAGGAGAACTGAGCCTTCTCTTAAATGGCCAAAAAGGGAAATCCATTCCATTTTGGGTATTCACTCCTCTTTTAATGTCCAGGACAGTAGGACGTAAGCTCTCTTTAGTGGAGCTGGAAAGGGAACTTGAGAGGAGGGAGAGAGGCGTGGAGGAACACCTGACCTCAGAGGCACTTGAAAGACACCCACACAATGGTATGGGGGTGGGGCACCTGTGCACTGAGAGGCAGATGATGGACAGCACGTTGCAGACAGGCTGACTGAAGGGAGGTGGATAACTAGAAAAAGGTCAAAAACGGGCACTTCAGCTACAGGTCCTCTTCTTTCTGGCTTTCTGCTTTCAGCTAGCTGGGAGTCTGGTTTAGGATTTGAACAAAGGCCAAAAACCATTTCGTAGGTGTAAATAACCAGCTATCCCAGAATGGACCAGGTGCTTAGACAAATGTTTCAGTAATAAAGCTCTACCTCTAATTTAACCACTTAATTTCAACATATACAGTATGACTTTCTAAGCCAAATAAAAAAAAAATAGATCCTGTTTTTTAAAAAAGCTTACTTGAAAAATTAGCCAAATTCCTCAAAAGTCCCACTTCAGGGAGAAAAAAAGTTATTCCTCACAACTAACATTATTATTAATTACTTAGTTGTGAAGTCTCAACAATGCCTGTTTCATTAAAGGGATTTGGAATCTTCCAAGTGCATACTCTCTGTGTTAAAAATAATAGCTAGAGAATATTTTGCCACCAGTATGTGGGTGGTAGGAGGAAGTGGAAAAAATAAAACTTCACAATGCCTATTGATTTATTAATGAGTTTCATCTTCTTTTTGGAATGTGGACCACTAACTGCATGTGTGTCTAATCACTTGAGAGACAGACACACATCATTATTTGCAAAAGGGGAGACTGGACTAGCCTAGTGGCACCCCGTAAGCCACTCTCCACCTCCACTTCTGCAGACAGGCTGGGGAACAAAGGTTGTCCTTGAGATTTCCCATCTGGTCCACTAGCTTTGATTAACAATTGAAAGCAGGTTTGTCTGTTTGTTTGTTTTGTTGTTTTTGAATTTAAGCTACCCATAGCCATGTGCCAATGATGTTGCCTGGTTACTTTCCTGGGTGAAATGGCTCAAGATAGTCCATTGCTGTGCTGTTGCCATTCCAGAGGTGAAGAAAATCAAATGAAACAGAATACCCGGGACTTCTAATTGGAATCGATTAATTAAATAATTTATTCATTCAATAAATGTGAAATTAATGAAGTAAGGACTGTATAGATAGCTTCAGCATTTACATTTTGTAAGGAGCCCTAAGAAGTAATGCGTTCTTCAGACAGGACTATGCTTTATACAGTTAAGGATCTCTAAAAGAGGTAATTAAAAAACAAAATACCTGCTCAGAAACTTATAACAAGCTCTTTCTTGCTGATGTTTTCAGTATCATAACAAACTCCATGTTACGTGCACCAGCCCCCTTCATTTCTCTTCCCTAGTTTTCTTCATTTTTCATGACTGTCAAGTGGATTATTACTTGTATTAAAAACATTGACTTGCTCGTTCACTCACATTTCAGGCTAGTCCTCTGGATTTCTTTGAGCTGCCCTTGGCCCTGGCTTGCTACCCTGGCTTCCTCACATATTTAAGTGATTTATCTGCCACACCCTGCTCCAGGTACTGGGGATATACAGCTGACCCTTGAACAACGCAGGGGTTGGGGGCATTGAACCCCCGTCAGTTGAAAATTCCTTCATGACCTTTTGATTCTACAGTCTGCTCTTTGCATCTGCAGCTGCATCCAATCCCTAATGGAAAATGGGAATTTTGATCAGCAGTTGAGAACCTGTAGATGGGAAACTCCAGCTGGAAGTGCAAAAATACTTCCTGAACACTAACAGGAAGTGTTCGCTGTGCAGTTAGTTGAATCTGCTGATGTGAAACCACAGATAAGACTACATTTATTGAAACAAATGCACAATAGTGGGCCTTCAAAGTTTAAACCTGTGTTGCTCAAGGACCAACTGTTGTGCTGAATGAGACAAGACCTCTGCCCTGGGGAACTTAGATTCTATTGTGTGGAACTTAAAACTTACAGCTTTTCACCAAAATGGATTACTCTCGTTTTCAAAATTTTGGTGCCTTATTCCTCTTCTTGAGGTCTTTCATGATCAAGTCCAGGCAATGGATTACTGAATGGCAGAAGTCATTTCTTTTTGTATCCAGCAGGGAAACAAAGGATCAGCCTATGGTAAGTACCCTATTAATATATATACAATGACTGAATGATTCTATCCAATGCAGTCACTCCCTGAGATTGTGTGTGGAGACATAATTATAATAACTTCCATTTATTTGGAGTTTTCAGACTGTAAGATGTTTTCGTATACCTTACCTCATTTGATCCTCCTTATTTGTCCAATGAAGTAAGTGAAGCCGTCATAACTGCACAGACGACAAAACTGAGAACAGCCCGACTAAACAACTCATTCAGGCTCACACGCTATTGTACAAGGAAGCCAGGATCTTAGAACCCTCCTATTTCTACCCTCACCTGTCTTCTTGTGTAACTTAGTTAATAATTAGTTGTTTCCTTTCTTCCGACCTGTATTTCTCACATTTTACTTGTTAGAATTATCTGGAGAAACTTGTTAAAACAGATTCTGGACCCCATTCTTAGAGTTTCTGATTCAAGTAGGTCTGGAGTGGGGCCTGGTAGTTTGCATTTTAACAAGTTCCCAGAGACCTTCCTGCTTTGAGAACCACCATCTTTTGTAAGACTGTAAACTCTGTAGGAGAAGCTTTGCTTTCTGTTTCCTCAGTCAGTTACCCTCACTCAGTTACTGTCACACCCCTGCGTTTGGGTTACCTTTAAAAACTAACTCACTGTCAGGGAGTTCTTTTTCCATTCTGGAACCAAGTCTCATGTAGTTTAAATGGACTTCACTTGTTTTATGGCAGAGATTCACAACAACTGTGTGGGCTCCTCTTATACTTATTTAGTAAGCATTTCTCAACTTGTTTTTCAACACATGTATTCCAAGAACCACATGCAGTAGCGTCATCAGGGTGCTTAACAGAAACACTCATTCCTGGGACCTAGTTCTGAACTGCTAAGTCAGACTCTACAGGGTTGGGGCCCAGTAATGAGCCTGTTAACAAGTGAGTCCCTTACCTACCCGCGTTACACACCCCTGCATTCAAACTGCTTTAACATTCCCTTTTCACTTGTATCTCCTCCTGGATGAAAAATTGCAGCTTTTTAAAGTTTCCCTCCTAAAGTTCATTTTCCAGATTTCCTCTGAACCCTCTCCAACTTGTTTGAGTAGCAGGGGATGAATTTTTGGGCTTATTTTCAAAGAGCTCCTCTGCATGCCGTTCCCATGTGTGGGTTCTTGCCCAGTATTTACAGAGAAGTTTTTTTAATAGGCAGTGTTTTGGAAAGTGACTACTGAAGATGTGAAATGGACTAGGCAAGGAAAATTAAAAAGTTGCTTTAACTTTCACATAAGACTTCCTTGAATTTTTATATTTAATCTTCAGCATGAAACTTGATTCTTCATCATTATTATCTTAAATGAACCTGACTCTACAAACACTGCTTAAAAATATTGTACTTATTTACTCATTTTAGATCTCAAAGTCCTCAAAATCCCCTTCATCACTGACGATCCTTCATGAAATTTAGTTTGAAAAATAACACTGTTTCAGGGAATTTAAAAAAAATTTTAGAGTAGACCATTAGTCATTAGGTTGAATCTATGAGTTTGGTTGATTGTCAAGTCAGAGTTTTTAAGGCTACCTTCTCAGTTTAGGACACTTTCTTTAAGGTGTACTCAGAATTCTGGAGCAAATACATTGACAAGTCTTTAATTGGTCTGGAGTAGCTGATCTGAACAGAAGGTCATCCAGGAGTTTATAAGACTGAGTAGAGGGCAGGTAGATCCCTCACACTGTAACTAACACCAACTCTCTTGCCACCTTCTACATTTAAAGATGCATATGATTACATTGGACTCATCTAGATAATCCAGAATAAGCTCCCTATCTCAAGGTCAGATGACTAACAACTTTAGTTCCTTTTGTAACTATTATTATCCTTTACGTTGTAATGTAACATATTCACAGGTTTCAGAGATTGGGATGTGACCATCTTTTAAGGGGCCATTATTTTGTCTACTATAGATTTCATGGGATACATAGCTAATAATTATAATTTAAACCTTCATGTGTGGGCCCGAGACCAGTAGCATCAACATCACCTGGGAACTTGTTAGATATGCCGGTCTCAGGTTCTACCCCGGAGCTACTGAAGCAGAACCTCGAGTTCTGGGCTGTGGCAATGTTAACAAACCCTCCAAATGATTCTGATGCACACCAATGTTTTAAGAATCACTATTTTAAGTAATATCTTAAGGAACCAGAATTAATATTCAAGTAAACTCTATTTTGATTAGCACTGTCAGTTGGAAAAATACTTTATGTTTTACTTAGAACATAAGGTTCCAAGAACCCACACGATTCGGGAGATACCCTGGAGCCTCTGAGGATGTGTGCAGACCAGCAGTGCATGAAATTTCCAAATTCTCTCAATCCCACATTAATTTTAAACTGGTTAAAATATTTTTTGTTGTTATTTATTTATTACTTTCTTTTGATGTGGGGGTAGGTTGTGCAAAGTTTCATTTGAAAAAGTTAACAGTACTAATTCTTTTTTCTAAAAACAACTAAATGCATTTAATATTGTTTACAATTTTAGGAGTTCGGTCCAGTAGAGTACCTCCCACATTTTTGCTGTTGACATTCGTCACAGGTCTAGCTAAGTAAAGTAAAATGCAGAGCAATCTAGAACCCTTTGTCAACACTGACAAGAAAAGATAGTGAGGACTGTCCATGCACTTGTAAAGCAAACAAAAAACTCTCTTTCTTTGCTTTATCTCATGCAAACTGAGGCAGTGATTGACATCTCTAAGTCCTACAACTAAAAAATGGAATTAATATGACATCATATAGGCTATTGAACCATCAGCTTATCATTTGTGGCAGATTGTGGTAGGTATCTGACTGGAAAGACGATCCACTTAAAAAAAAAACAAAACCAAAAATAAAATCTTGTGCAACCACTGTTTGCAGACAACTTTCCCAGGGACTGGCAACACCTGAAGTTACCAAGTATAAATATGATGGGGAGAATAAGCATGAAAGAAATTTGGAAAACCCATGGTTTTAGTGTTCGCGTCTTACAGCTTTGGCGCCTGGTTTCTTCTTTAATACACAGAACTCTTCCAACACCAGGAAACCACTCTAGGACGCTCACACCCGCCTCAGAGTTCTGGCCTCCCACCCTGCTCTGTCCTGTCCGTGCCGTGGCTGCCGGGTGACCGTCCTGAATCGGTCAAATGCTCTTTCTTCTATCACTTTAAGTCCTCTTGGATTTACATAGAGTCTTCAGAGTTTTTCCCAACTAAGAATTCTAACTTTAAAAATATTAACTGAAACATAATGTGGCAGGCAATTTGCTAAATTCCTGGGATTAGAGGGCTGAGCAAAACAAACATGATTCCTCGTCTCGTTAAGCTTAAATAAGGCCTTGCAGTTATTTCCCTGGTCTCTACTATGGGGTTATGCAAATGCCATATATATACATATATGAGTATACACATATTTTTTCTTTCTACTAGTGTAATTGCTGCAACCACTTTGTGATGTTACCTACTTGTTTTCACATTTATCTCTGATGTGAACATGTTTCCAAAGCTAACATTGTGTTGGTTTGAAATCATATACAATTTTAAAGAAAATTACTTAGATTATATTTCCAACTGCCTTCAGGCTGTTTCCATTTTTATGTGGGCTGATTCCTCTCCTTTGTTTTCTAAATCATATTAGGCTTGAGAGCCATCATGAAATAGGTTAGACAAATCTGCATTTGAATCTTAGTTTTGCTTTTTTCTCTCTCTTCTTCTTTCTCTCCTAATTATATTTTTATAGACTTGGGAATTTTAATGTAATATTTCTAAACCTCAGTTTTCTCAGTTAAAAGGGAGATTATATATCACCATATATGGTGGTCGTGAAGATTGAAAATATGCGTAATGAGTATATATGTGTATGTATAGTTATACATACATTATACTTTTAAAGGGAGAGATGTTTGTTTAAAACCATACTTGACCTATAATGGGCGCTCAATAAGAATTATTCTCCACGCCCCCACCTCCTCCTAGTCAGTTATTCTTACGAAATATGAACTCTTTTGGTTCCCTTTCTCTTTAGTACCATCAGTGTAAGTCACTGTAAGATCTGTATTAGCCTTTTATTGTTTTTTCTCTTTACTCTTCTGGCTGTAATTTTCCGAAAGCATTGCTTTCACCATGCTGCTCCCCTGCGCAGGTGTAGACTGTGGACACTTACCGCCCCTGCAGCACTGTCTGGCACTCTTTGTGCTTTACTGTTGTTTCACCCTGGATGAAACGACTTTCATCAGCTCTCTTGCAAAATCTCTTTGCTGTGGTGATACCTGTTGCTTTTCTTTCCCTAGATGCACCGTGCATGGCTCCACCTCTGAGTCTTTGCGTATGCTGCGGTTGGATTTTAAATTGTAGTGAGTTGATCTTAATTCTGAAAGAAAATCCTTGGAAGTTCAGTTATATCCTGCATATCCTTAATATGCTTTATTAGGTCTCTTTGATTATAACCTGCAGAAATCAAACCAGCTTAGGCCAAAAAGTAAATTCGTATTTTATGGAGTCCAAGTGCAGTTTTCAGAACTAGTTGTGGGAGGACAAGGATTCAGCAGGGTCATGGGAACAGCTGCACCCAGAGACTGGATGTGCTGTGGGACCCACCGTAGGACTCATCTCTGCTTTTCTCCTTTTTTGACTTCACACTTTCTCCCGAAGACTTCCACATCTCTGGCCCTTCACCAAGGCTCTTCCAAAGAGGGAGACTGGCTTTCTTTCCAGGACTCTGATTGGTCTAGCTAAGATTATGTGTTCAACCCTGGACTATTTAACTCTATCTTGGCAACAGGGTCCTGTAGAAGTATGGCCATTTCCATGGAAGTCATGTGTGTGTGTGTGTGTGTGTGTGTGTGTGTGTGTGTGTAGTGGGGTATGGCTGGGAGTATTTTCCAGGTGACGGGAGGAAAGAATGCTTGATGCCAATATCGTAGGTATATTACTATTAATGAAATGTCTGGATCTTTGGGAATGAAGTTGTTGTTCTCTTTCGAGTTTGTCGTCATGGAAGGTAACACCATCTCCATCTCCTTTGATATTAATAAGAGGGAGCTACACTGATCTTGATAACCTCCTGGCATGACTAAAAAGACATTTTTTATGTTATTATAACTCTACTTCCAAGAGATTTATATGACTGAGCTTGGGAATATAATTACTATTTATCTTTTGGATGTAACTAGCTACAGGATTCATAGTAGTGTCCTAACTATAATATGCATATTAGTATCACACAATTTAAGCCTAAGGTTTCACCGGTTTTGAACATATGCTTCTGCAAGAAAATAACTTGGGAAATCATCTTCCATGTATACTGCCCATTATGTCCAAGCCACTGGTGAACACCAAATAGCCCACGTAGAAAACTCCTTGAAAGCATTTTAATAACCAGATCCACCTTTATTTTAGATAGTGTCTTTTGGCACATAGAAAATTACAAAGAACAAGAAGGGTAATTATAGACCCATTCAAATATTTATTCTCCAAAATGGAATCATGTGCATTAGATAAAGAAGTTGATTCTAGTCACATATTGAAGTTCCATTTAGCTTTATAATACCCTTCTCATTTTGATGAGACCCTTGCAATTTAAGGAAATCTCCATTAAGTTTGCATCTGTCAAAATTAAAGAGAAAACAAAAGAAATGTAGGCATCTAATTTAGACTTCAGGTTTCTAATGACCCTGTGGGTTCCTTTACCTGTAAGTTTAATAACTGAAATGAAATATTAGTACTTAACAGTTGGAATCCTCTATGATTTTGGTTACCTTACTAAATAAGCTGCTGACACAGCATGGGAGCATATAAAAGACAAAAAGGATCATCTCTGGCCTGAGCTAAGACACCCTCTCCTACTGCTTTGCTTTACATATGTCTGTGTGGGGCTAAACATCTGGTAGACCACTTATTTGTGAATGAGGGCAATTATCCATGGCACAGGTGTGTTATCCCCTGAAAGATCCTACTTCATTCTAATATAGACATGTCTGCAAATAATTTATGAGGCGCACTTATTTTATAGTCATTTTCCCTGTAGAGAATAATTGCTAAGCTGCTTTTCTTTCCCCTCCCTTCCTCCCTCCCTTCCTTCTTGCTTCTTCCTCCCTCCCTTCCTTCCTCCCTTCCTTTTTGAAGGGCAGGGTTGTGACATCTTTTAGCTAGGATTGTAATTATAGCATATTTGAGAAACATATCAGTGCTAAATTAGATATTCATCTTTCCTTCTAAACTTTAGAGGAGATGTTATAATTTCCAAAATAATGTATTTCAAGACCACACCACCCTTACAGACAGTAGGTTCTTGGTAGCAGCTCTTGGTAGGACTTCAGGTTTCGGTTATTCGCTGTCTCTCTTTTTCACTGTCAACAGTGGATCTAGAAGTCTAGCCTCAGCATCACACTCATTCAGTTTTTTTTCAGTGTGCAGGTTTTATTATCTTCCTTCTTACCCCTTTTCTTTCGTGCATAGCCTGATTTTGCGGACACCACACTGAAAGTCAAGGAGCTTCTAACTCTTTGAAAATCAAAAGTTATCATTTGCATTTTACAGGTTTGCAAATAATTAATATAGTTTATTAACAGACATGGCAGGACTTTGGACTTATTCCCTAAGAGGCAGCATTCTTTCTAAAGTCCATTCTGAGTTATTCAAAATTAAAAGCAATGGCATCTTGCCTCTTTACTGAGGCTGTGTTGTTTGTTCTATATAGAGTATCTCCAGTAGATATTTATACATTGAGATATTTAAATATAAAAGAAAACAAATTATGGGTCAACATCAGCACTTAGTGTGTCAGATTATTTTGGACAAATATTTAACCTCTCGGAATTCAGCCAAGTGGTCAAGCATATGGATTCTGGGAACAGACCTGGGCTGGAGTCCCGGCTCTGTCCAATCACTCGCTACGTGATGTCTCTTAAACTTTAGTTTTCTAAATATAAAGTGAGAACAAAAATTATGTTATGTAAGATAAATTTGTCTTAAATGCTTAGCACAGTGCTTTAGAGAGGAGAGAATGAAACTATTATTATTTTAAGTGCTCAGTGCCTGTTAACCATTATCATTAGTAAATATAAAATGGAAATAATACCTGGCCTGCCTCAGGTGACATAGCTATAAAGTACTACATAAATGTAAAATACCATGTTGATATTTTGTAAGCTATAATTGCTCTGTGTGAAAAAAAATCCTGTTTTTAGCAGTGCCAAAATTTTGGAAATTCTTTCTTGGTCACTGTTGTATCCATAGCACCTAGCACAATGCCAGGCATGGTAGGAGTTCCAGAAATTCTTGTTGAGTGGAGTTATTGTGTCACTTACTTCACCACTTTTTGAGGCCTGACACAAATTTTAATCCTTTCCTCTATCAGTGAGATTTTTCAATTCACTTGGTTGGAAATCACTGGGAAAAATTAAGGTTAAATTCAATTTTTGGATGTCTGGGGAAGAAATCAAATGGAAAGTAATGAAATATCTTGAAACAAAAGCAAATAGACATGCAGTTTCACCCTTACTTTCTCCAGTCTTTCAGTTGGTGTCCAGTGGATTTGAATGACGAGAGGACTGAAGTGGAGAACCTTCTGGGGAGGGATATCTGGCTGAGTCAGGGTTAGGGTAACAAATTAGGCTGCACTGTTAGAAAACATTAAGAAAAAACATAACTGATTTTAAAGACTACGTACCTTACTCTTATTTCTCTCAAAAGAGAGGAATAAGTAGAGCACTACAAGGAAAGTTATTACAACATCAATGGAAAAAAAATAGAGGGAAAAGAGAGGGACCATTTTTTGAAATACCCAAAGATTAATACAATTTTTGTTGCAGCAAATTTAGTTTAAACATGTTGGATATTTGGTATCCTATTAACCTAGAATATTCTTCCAGAAAATTTGGTCACACAGCTTCCTATAGCTTTTTTTCTTACCAAACCATAGTCATATCTGCTGTGATATTTATCTGCAGGGCTGGAAGGAGAGTGATACAATGTCCATTTCTGTTTTTTTTAATTTCAGATAATGTTCCTATTCTTGAATGAAGATATCATTGGAAAACTTGTGTTTGTTTTGTTTAACCTAAACAACAATATTTATTAAGCACTTTAGTGGTTCTCAACATAAATTGGGATCACATTTGCTTGGGCTACTTTTGAAAAATACAGATTCCAACCCCCTTATTCAGTAGTTGGGGAGCTGAGGGTAAAGGAGGCTGTGGTGGGTGGGTGGGTTGTATTTTGAAAACTCTGATGCAGGGGATTTTGATTGTGGAAACCACCAATCTGGTTCAGCCTAGCTGTGTTTACAAAGGAGGGATTTTGAACAAAGAGAAGGGAAGAGATTTCTTCTTTTTTTAAAATATTTTATTTATTTATTTTTAGGCAGAGGAAGGGAAGGAGAAAGAGAGAAACATCAATGTGTGGTTGCCTCTTGTGCGTCCCCTCTGGGGACCTGGCCCACAGCCCAGGCATGTGCCCTGACTGGGAATCAAACTAGCGACCCTTTGGTTCGCAGGCCAGTACTCAATCCACTGAGCCACACCAGCCAAGGTAGGAAGTGATTTCTTTAAGAATGTGCTGTCCAGCCTTGGTCAGGTAGTTCAGTTCATTGAAGCATTGTCCCCTACCCCTAAAGGTTGTGAGCTCAATTTGCAGTCAGGGCACCTACCTATGTTGTGGATTTGGTCCTTGGTCGGGGTGTGTATAGAAGGCAACCCCGATCAATGTTTCTCTCTCTCTCTTTCCCCCCACCTCCTCCCTCTCTCTCTAAAATCAATAATAAAAAAATATATATCCTGGGGTGAGGATTGAAAAAAGAGTGTGCTGTCTAGCTACTGAAGAGTTGCCAGGGCTACACACACACACACACAAAAGCCCAGAACAGATGTGTGCATTAATAAGGACAATTAAAGACATTCTGCACCTGATCAAAGGCCAGAGCCCTGAGTAGATAATAAGTCCTCAAAACTGAACTTTTTCCCTCCCTTCCTCATTCAGCTCTCCCGCACAGCATGTGACAGCATTGCTGGAATAGGTAGGAGCTCAAGCATAGTGAAAAAGAAATTAATGCCTCACCTGCCGGAAACAAATGCAAGAAACGGTGAGCCTCTCGTGTCCCCTTACGTAACCATGTCCTTATTAGTTGAAGTTTTGGGACCAAACCTAAATATTAGTTATCTTTCTCCCATTAATTATTGTCACACAGATTTAAAGGGTCAGAGACTTGGAAGTTAATAATGCCTCATTCAATGTGGGAAAAGTAACACTATGCACTTTGGCTCCTGTTTTTCTTTCTGGCTGACTGCAGACCAGTTGTTTCTGCCCCATCTCAGCTGGCTGGCAAAATGCTAATTTGCATAGGGCAGCAATTTTCATGTTGCAAAGAGGCAGCAGCAAACTCACTCTTGATTTCAGGTGAGTATATGGATCTCTGAACTTATATCCAGTCTTCCTATGCCTGTTCTTTTATTATACAGAAGACATCTTTCTGTGTTCCTTCATTATGACCATCCTGGATTTATCTTGTGGCAAAAAAATTCTCTTCTACAAACCTACAAACAAATAAAGTCCAAAGTGGTTTTATTTGTGTGTGCGTGTGTGTGTGTGTGTTGTTTTATTTAGAGGCAAGTGATGCTGCTTGGGTTAGGAAATAAACAACTAAGTTCTAGACTGAGCTAGCTTGAGGCTAAAGCATGATGTTTAAACTGAGTTTTGGATTCATCAGAACATGAGAATAATAATAGCTACTTGGCTTTTCACATCGATTAAATGTGAATTTTAAAGTTGAAATGCTAAAGCCAGTAATTATAATTTGTTATAATTTAAAAATCTATATTCAGACTTGATCGTCTCCATCACTGATGGCAGTTCTCAATTGGTGCTGAATTCTGCCATTGGACTCCTTGGGAAAATTGTACTTCTATGGAATCTTTATTAAAAATCAAGACCAACTTCTGTCAAGATGGTGGTGTAGGTAGACGTGCTTCAGTTGCTCATGCAACCTCTTAAAAAATTACAACTAACCTCAAAACAAAAAACAC
>PVKM010030809.1:0-17073 GCA_004027735.1 Carollia perspicillata | reverse complement strand
GCTATTGTAAATTGTGCTGCTATGAACATTGGGGTGCATAGGTTCTTTTGGATTGGTGTTTCAGGGATCTTGGGATGAAATCCTAGCAGTGGAATTGCTGGGTCAAAAGGCAGTTCCATTTTTAGTTTTCTGAGAAAATTCCATACTGTTTTCCATAGTGGTTGTACCAGTCTGCAATCCCACCAACAGTGAACGAGGGTCCTCTTTTCTCCACAACCTCTCCAACACCTGTTGTTTGTTGCTTTGTTTATAATGGCTATTCTTACCCGTATAAAGTGGTATCTCATTGTGGTTTTAATTTGCATTTCTCTGATGGCTAGCGATATTGAGCATCTTTTCATGTGTCTCTGAATCCTCTGTATGTCCTTCTTGGAGAACTGCCTGTCCAAGTCCTTTGCCCATTTTTTAATTGGGTTGCTTGTCTTCTTTGAGTGGAGTCGTGTAAGTTCTTTGTATATTTTGGATATTAAACCCTTGTCTGAGGTATCATTGGATGAATATTTCTTCTTTAACTTCTTGGTTGCTGGACACTCATGCAGTTTGATTTTCTGGCAGTTCTCGTTTATTTTGTTTTTAAATTGGTTGTTACCTTTCTTTTGGTTGTGTGAGGAAGCAAAGTGTATCTACCTATGTTTCCATCTTGGCTGGCAATACTCTAAGTGTATATCTTTATTGATGTATGTTATATAGTACTTTCTAAAATAGTTATGATGTTTAAAAATTCTAAGAACGATAACTGTGTATAAGAAGTCCCATAATTTCTCTAAATAATATGTAATTCGAAATGTAAAATTATACACAGTATATGATGAAAAGTTCCCCTACCATTTTTTCTCCTACTTCCTATATGCCCTTCACAGATAATCTCTGGTACTTGTTTTTATATATCCTTTCAGAGTGTGTGTGCATGTGTGTATGTGTGTGTGTATCTAGAAGGAATATAGCACATTTCAAACACAACTCTTCTCCTTGCTTTTTGTAATTAACCCTTGTCATAAATTTTTCCATACAAAATCATGGAATCTGCTTTATGAATAGAGTATAATTTAATCATCTAATGATGACTATTTAGGCTATTTCCCCTATTGCTATTACAAACAATGGCGCAAATAATAATGCTGTAATTCAAACATATACTGTGTATCTATAGGAAAAATTTCAAGAAGTGAAAGTCCTGGGTCATAGAGTTAATGTTTAAAAACAACACATTCAGGCATGCACATCACTCTCACACACACACACACACTACTGAAGGCCCCTCTATGGAGTAATAACAATTTGTTTTCTCTCCACCAATGTGAGAGAGTGCTGTTTAGCCTCAGCCTCACCAAACAAATGTACTAAAGTTTTAGATGTCTTCAAATTCAATAACAATATGTTATTTTAATTTACATTTATTTGTTAGGAGACATTAAACATATTTTTGTATGTTTCTTTTTCTATAAATTATGCGTTCATATCTTTTGCTAACTTTTATATTGAGTTTTTGGCTCTTCTCTATTAATTTCTGTGAGCACTTTCTTTATCAGAGATTTCCTCTTTGTAATATAGATTACAAATATATATTCTTGGCTAGCCATTTAATTTTTGACTTTACCATGCAGGCTTAGCAGTATTAATATTTTCTTTTGAGACTTTTGAATGTTAAGTTACAGTTAGAAAAAAAACTTCCACTTCAAAATAATTCTCCCATAATTTCTTCTAAAACTGTTATAGTTTTAGATTTATGTTTAAATATTTCATCCATTTGGAATTTATCCTGCTGTAGGATGAGAGTGCTATTTTATATTTTTATGTATGGATCACCTGTTGCCCTTACACTATTTATTGAATAGTTTTAACCTTTTCCCACTGCTTTGAAATATATATGCATATATTATTTCCTAAGTTCTTATATACACTTGAAACTTTTTCTTCTGTTCCACTGGTTTATCTATTAATTCAGTGGGCAAAATCCCTTTAATTAAAAAAAATGGCTTCTTACAGATGAATGTTGCCTGTTTTATGGTGGTTTTGTGTAGAGTAAACAAGGTAACTCTTATCTGGGCACAGTGCCTGACTTTTATTTCCTGATTTCTCTCCTCCATTGCAAGTTCATATCCAATTTGATTTCTTCAGCTCAGTGTTAATGGGCACCTCTGCCTCAACAAGGACATTTTAGAACTCTAGATTTCCACTGCTAAACCTCTCCAAATCACCCCCAATTCAGTAACTGAGACCACTATCAAACCAACAACCTCATAATCACCCTTGATTCCCCTCTTTTTTAAAAAAATTTTTACCTGAGAACATTTTCCCCCATTGCTTCTAGAGACAGAGGAAGGGAGATAAGGGAGACACAAAAACATCAATGCAAGAGAGAAGCATCAATTGATATTATGCCTAGACCAGGAACAATACACACCTGGACTGGGCTTGGACCTGCAACCCTTAAGTTATGGGATGATGCATTAATCAACTGAGCCGCACCAGCCAGGGTGATTCCCCTCTTTCTATCACCCCACATCCAATCATCAGCAAGGACTGTGTACTCTATCTTTAAAACAGATCCTGATTCTCCCTACTTTTCACCACTTTTCTCACTAGCACTCTGATCCAGGTGACTAGTCTTACCTGTATGGATTCCTGAAATGGCCTCCTGACTCATTTCCTGTTCCAATTTTTTTGTGCCTCTTCATTTCATTTGACCTAGAGCAGCCTGAGTGAGCAATCTTTTCACAGTACAGATCAGATCACACCCATTCCATGCTTAAAACCCCAAAGACTTTTCATCACACTTGGAATGAAGCTTCTTGCTTACTTTCTGCATGCGTCTTCTGTCTAAGCCGCTGGGTTCACTAAGCCCCAGCCAGGCTAGCTTCCTTTCTGCTCCTGGAACTCTCCAAGCTCATCCTTTTCTTTGCAATAGTTGATCTCCTTGTCTGGGAAGTGTCCTCCAGAGCTTTTTATGCTTGGCTCTATCTCTTCGTTCCAGTCTTACCTCAAAGGACTCCTTCCTAGGCTTTCCCTGACCAGTCACTCCAAGGTAACCTTGACACCACCAGCTAAGTCACTTCGTATCAGAGAACAATATTATGTCCAATAATAATAGCAAATGTTTTTTGAGTACTCAGCCGAAAAGGAGAGAGAGGCAACTCTATTTGGAGTTATGCTGTGCTTGGCTGGACTTGCTCTCCTACCTTGCCAGGTGTGAGATTTAGGGGGCGCCTGGGGAGGTGGACAGTGGAGGGTGTGATCCACAGGGCTCCTCCTCATTGGTAGTCCTTGCAGTACTGGCTGGGCCATGTGACTCAGCTTTTGTGCAAGCAGGATCATTGCTAAGAATCAGGCACCAGCACTGTGCCCGCAGTATAGCTAGGACAGACTGAGAATGCAGCCCGCAAGTTCCAGAATGGGAACACTATGCCCCAAGCCTCTAGCAAAAGTGTGCTTAGAGTTTAAAAAGTGCAATTAAAAAGTGACATATACATGTCACTATGATGAATGACCTCAAGAAATTTACATATTTGAATTAAATATATAATGGAAAAAACTCGGCCTTTAATAAATTGAAAAAATATGTTAGGTATTGCTCTACCAGGTCATGATAGCATACAACTAAACTACTATTTTGTTTGTAGTAGGAATAATGCTGTTCATGTTAATGCTTTTTTTGTATATAATATACAGGAAACATTTCATTAACTATTCAATTGCAGCTTTCTCTAAAACAGAAGATCACAGTTATAGAAGTGCACAGAAGAGCACTACATAATGCAGAATGGAAAAACTAAAGAATCTTGTATCTTTAATCATCTAAATAGTATTTGATATCGCAAATAAGTAGATGGGCTGAATTTGGCTTAAAATAAATTTCACTTTAGAGTAGCACCTCGGTTTGCATATATATTCACATTTAAGGCCTTTATAAACCTTGACATGTGCAAGATGTTGGTCGAGAAGACAATATACTGGAAAAGGTTCTGACTTCAGTAGAAAAAAGTACAATAAATGAGAGTATCCTACATTTAATACACAAGATTCAATATGCCCAAATCCTCACGCGTGAATAAGATCCATTCTAAGACCTTTATAATTTCCCAAATTTACAAAGACGGGAAATAACTGCACATGTCCTTGCCTTCCCCCAAGTCACATTTTTGTTGACAGTCTTCCATGAAGAGACTCACATAATTCAAAACTGCTTTTTCAATCTTCACTGAAGTTTCCTCTCTTACTGATGACCGTTTTAAAATAAGATAAACATTAACACTTTACTAGAGTTACTGTTTGTGGGAGGTCTCAGAGATGGTGACAAAGCTGCCTTGACATGCTGAGCAGTGATGCTGTGGGGTCACTTGCTCAGCTGCTACATCAGGCTCAAGACAGTTTCTTGCCCCTCGGCGTCACTGCTCACCACACAGTGCATGGCCCCCAGGGACCGCACTAATTAATACACGCACAGACACCATGTTAGGTTAGAATGCCACACCAAAGCCTGTCACTGCCACACACACTGCTCTTGGATCTGCCATTGCTCTTAGGCCCCGGTCGCTCATGGTTAGGTTGAGTTAGATCTCCCCAAAATGCTGGTTTCCCCTTCTACCATTTCACGTCACTACTGAGCAAGAAGCTATCTGGGGAATTTGTTACCTTCTAACCCAGCTCTTAAATGTGCTGGATTGGGTAAAACTGAGACAGTCTGCAAGGCTTTTGTGCTGGCTGGTGGCAGAGTTCCCAGACTTCATTCAGCACATTCTCTCTTGAGGATTTGACCATATCCTCTCAGAGGCTGAATGCTGAACAGAAGCTCTCGACCACATATAGCATTCATTTCTGCTTGCTTAACTACCACCACTTTCTATTTAAAAGTTCCAAGAACTCTTAAGCCCTTAGTACTATCATTCTTAAACACCTACTATTTAATAACCCTAATCAGGGAGCATTTATTTAGAGGATAATGGTTATCCTCTAAAACGTGAGTAGGCACTCAGGCAGATTTGTGGAACTGAATCTTGTTTCTAATATGAAGCAGAAATGAATCGATGACAAACTTTGTAACAAGACAGAAATAGAAATATTTAGAAATAACACAAGTTTATGCACTGGAGAAGCAAATAGCACAGAAAAAAGTAAAAATTCATTAGTTTTATTTAATTTGTTAATATATGGAATTACTTGCACTAATATTTGCTTATTTCAAAAATATTTAAAGTGCACCTCAACTACACATAACCACTTTTTAGCCGCTAGTAATTAAATTTCCCTTTTAAATCACAGCTCAATAGTTATAGTCGATAGCATAAAATTTTATACTTTTAATATTTATTATCAAGTAATGTAACAAGAGATTCTAGGACTTTGAATTCTTTTAAAAAGATAGATCGTTAAGTTAAAAGATAAAATTAGATTTTTGTACATTGTGCATTCCATTGCTAATGACATTCTAAAACAAAATTTTAGGACTATGGGGCTTTGCTGTTATCCTCTACTACTTTCATACATTTTTTACTTCTCTCTTTTTTATTTATTGACTTGAGACAGACAGACAGACGGTGGGGGGGAAGAGAGAGAGACAGATCAGTTTGTTTTTCTACTTATTTATGCATTCATTGGTTGCTTCCTGCATGTATCCTGAACAGGGATCAAACCTGCAAACCCCTTGGTGTATCGGGCTGATGCTCTAATCAACCCAGCTAGGGTAGTATTTCTCATTTCCTACTGAGTTCTTTCTACCTGTTTTAGTGAATATGAAGGATTCCAATTGCTTTGTATGGGCTGTCCTAAACTCCAAAGGCTGGGAAGCAAATTCTATGCATTTCAGGTTCCCTTGCAGCTAGAGTCTGTGACAGAACTTTGAATTTGTCAATCAAAGGCAGCAGTGATGCCAAGGCGGAAGGCTTGATTTTGCTGCTTCTAGCAGGCATAATACCAACAAAAATCCCAGGGTCTGACCAGTTGCTTTGGTGTGTCAAAATGGCAGGAATGAGGAATATAGTTTGCTGATTTAGCTTGTAGCCCACAGAGTGGTTCTAGAGCTGGAAGTAGTAGCAACAACCTCCTGATCGTGCAGCTCCTTATCGTTAGCTGTGGCTCTGGAGTTAGCACACAGGTGAAGTGCTCCACATCTGGCTGTGGAAGAGACAGCAGCTCCCATAGTGCTCTGGTTCTTCAGTGCTGCTTTGAGAGTCTTAAAAGTTCAACAGAGTCTGTTTCCTCAGTGTTCACAGTGATTCTATAAGCATTTTGAATCCTTTAATAAATCTTTCCTCTTACGTCAGATGGGAGTATACTTTGTCACTCATGGAACCTGCCGGATCCCTTGAATATGCAGACTCAATGAGAAGTGGAGTTGTGATGGTAAGGGAACTCTACACACTCTTCTCTGGATAAATCTAAAACAACTAAAAGTGTAAAAACAAAATCATGAAAACATAGTGTTGACTTTTGTAGAAACATTGTATCTCTTTCAGACAGGTGAAACTGGGAAGGAACCATTTTGCTTAATCAGCCTAGAAGTCCCTTGAAAGCAGAGACCTAATAATTTTCTTGAACCAGGGCCTTTTACTCTATAATTGTTGTGGTGACTTAGAGAAAAATCTGCAAGAAAATATTATTTATAATATATGTCAAGAAATACAGAATTTCTGCGTGAAAATCTGTCCTGAAAAACTGCCAAAATCTGTGACATTACACAACAAAGGAAGGGTACACCCAGATTATTTTATCCTTCCTTCCATTTATTGCTTAGTACTATTTTCATTAGAAAACCACAACCAAGCCCTGGCTGGTGTGGTTCAGTGGGTTGAGAGCAGGCCTGCAAACCAAAAGGTTGCTGGTTCGATTCCCATCAGGGAACATGCCTGGGTTGTGGGCCAGGTTTCTGCTGGGGAATGAGAGAGGCAACTGAGCAATGTATCTCTCACACATTGGTGTTTCTCTCTCTCTTTCTTCCTCCCTTCCCCTCTAAAATAAATAAATAAAATCTTTTAAAAAAGAAAAAACAACCAACATATTCCCAAATTTCCATAAAAATAGAATTACTGATGCTAAAAAAAAACCCTTTGTTTTTTTTTTTTAATATTTTTATTTATTTATTTGCTTTTAGAGAGAGGGGAATGGGAAGGAGAAAGAGTGGGAGAGAAATATCAATGTATGGTTGCCTCTAGTGCGTCCCCTGCTGGGAACTGGCCTGCAACCCAGGCATGAGCCCTGACTGGGAATCGAACCGCGATCATTTAAACCCTTTGTTTTTTACATGAGAATGCTGGCATGTAGTTAAGAACCCCAGTAACGGAAATGAAGGAGAGAGAAACCCACCCTGGGGATCGGGAATGGCAGAGAGAGTCACTGGGGCTGACGGAAGAAATTCTTACACTGGGTCCTGCAAAAATGCTTCATAATGACAGTGAATGATCAAAGAGTCATCCAAGGAAAGACAGGTCGCAGGTGATACTGAAAATTGTCTGAGTGGCAACAAAGAAATACTAAGTGAGTACAATTACTAGAGAAAGCTCTATCTTTGGAACAGTCTGGGCAGTAGAATCTTTTCCTTGGGCTGTAGATAATCCCTCCCAGTGGTCACAGCTACATATTAAAACATTCCAAAACAGAGCATTCCTACTGCTAAAGCCTCTGACTATGATTAGTGAAGCTGGTATCAACTCTATAATGCTTTAGAATGAACTTGTATTTTCCTAATCTTTTTGCATTTCTTGGTATCTAAAACCATTCTCCTATAAAAGGAACCCAAGCTCCTTGGAGAAATGGTTGATTCTAGGGGTGGGGCAGGAAATATACAAGATGAGACTGCAACATCTTTTAGTGCCAGAAAGTAAGAAAGTACCCAAAACAAAACAAACAAAACAGAACAAAACAGAAAACCCACGATGGGACTTAGTCAAAGACAAAAAAAGGGAGTCAGCTGAAGAGCTTCAGTTGCAAAAGCTGGAATAGTCTGAGTAACAAAATAAATAAAATAGCACTGGATTATAACACAAAGTATAAAATAAATATCCATGAGTCTCTGTCTATAGGCATATATGCCTATATGCCTATGTCTATATGCCTAAATATATAGACATACACTCATATATTTATATCTCTCTATAATTTATAAAGGAGGACCCCCGAAACCAGAATTATCTTCTGGAGGGCAGGCCCCTTTGTAGTACAGGCTTCCCCCATTAGGTTAGTGTTCTAGGAACCCATCTGTATCAGTGTACCAGCTGGTGTTGAAGTGAGAGGCTGTGTTTGGCTTCAGTGAAAGTTTTTTGAAGACTCTTTCACCACATTTGCCTATTTCATGATGGGTGATTTACAAGCACACCTGCCCACACCGTGCTGAGTGTTCAACAATTTTTGACCAAAAATGGCACAATCCCTATCCCCTATGCTCCCTATTCAGTTGATCTCACCCTGAGAGACTTTTTTTTTTTGTCTGCATGAAAAAAGTCTTCAAAGGGAAATGTTCTGCTGATGTGCAAGAGGTGAAACAAAAAAACATCAGACGCACTAAAGGCATCAAAACTGATGAGTTCAAAAACTGTTTTGAGCTATGGAAAAAAGTCTCGATAGGTGTACTGCATCAGATGGAGAGTGCTTTGAAGGTGCCTGAAGTTCAAACATGTTAGAATAAATACACAGTTTTTTATAAATAAAATTCCGGGTTTCCTGGGTCCCACCTTGTGTGCATTTGAATAAATAAGTGGGAGAGAAGAAATAAATCTCCCATGCATTAGAATACCAAGTAATTACTCCTGTCACAGAGAGGGATCAAAACTCCTCATCCCTTAGATGTGGGATCTAAATAGTGACTTCCTCCCAAAGACTATAGGATGGAAAAAGCGCAACCTTACAGTGGAAAACCTGACACAAACTATGATCAAGGCAAAACATCAACAGTGATAAGTCATGCTGATAGAATGTGATAATGACTGCACTTTATCACTGTGATCTTCCTTCCAAGAACCCGTAACCCCAGTCCAATCATGAGAAATCAATCAGATAAATTCCAAAGAAGGAGATTCTAAAAGATCCTGACCAGTGCTGGTCAAAACTGGCAAGGTCATCAAAAACAAGGGAAGTCTGAGAAAATGCCCAAAGCCAGGAGGAGTCTAAGGAGACATGTCTACTCAATGCAATGTGGTAGCCAGGATGAGATTCTAAAACAGAATAATTACATTAGGTAAAAGTATAAGAAAATGTGAATAAAGAAAGAACTTTAGTTAATGAAAAAAATCACATCTACATACCTCCGAAAAGTAGTACATATCTGAGTCAGACGTTGTTTTAGTCTATGTAGATAATGATAAATGTATGTCAACTTCAGGACCCCTAGCTCTAAAGCTGAGGCCCCCAGTAGAGATTTGGCAATCAGTACATTGGGAAGGGATAATACTGCCTATTTTATTTATTTTACTTTAGTTTTTCAGTTTTATTGAGATATAATTGACATGCAGTACTGTGTTAAGTTTAAAGTCTATAACATAATGGGATAATAGTTTTCTTGATCAGAATGATGATTTTACTATTTTCAAACTAGTATGTATTTCTACATACTAGTTGCTCCAATTTCAAATTTAATCTCATTTCTTAACATAGCATCCACCAATTGCTTAGAAAGATTTTCTGACTAGATTTCTTTACAAATAGGGAAATAATTCCCTTTGTGGGTGGGCTGTCTTGCTCAAAGCCACACAGAAAGAAAGGCAACAAGCATGTCCGCTAATTTTCAACCACTGGTATGGGAAGTGGGTGAGCACCTTGGCTTCCTATTCCCTCCCAAAGGTCAGAGGCGCCTTCCCCCAAACAACCTCTTCTTAGGATAATCTGGTTTTTAAATATTTGATGGTTGATTCTTGTTCTTCCACCGTTCTTTTTTTTTTTCTGTTTTGATTGATTTTTGAGACAGGGAGGGCGGGAAGGGGGGAGAGAGAGAGACACAGAGAGAGAAAAACACTTGAACACTCCATCCATTTATGCACTCATTGGTTGATGTTGTACGTGCCCTGACCAGAGATCAAACCCCCAACTCTGGCTTATCAGGATGAGTCTCTAACCAGCTGAGCTACCCAGCCAGGACTCCACAGTTCTTTTAACTGATAACAGAGCGAATTTTAGGGTCTCACTCTCAAGCAAAGTGTTACCTGATGATATACATGCTTTTCTTACAGCCAGAATATGAGATTCACTAGAAACTAGTTAGTTATCCACATGGATGATAAAAATTTCCTCCAACTATTTAACAGTCCTTTACCTCATTACTGTGGGACTAAGAAATGGCGAAGCACAAAACAGGCATGCTCTTGTTGGCAAATGTTTCTGAACGGAAAGTCAGCAAAGGCTCCATGAACTAGGAGTGCATTGGTTGTACCAGTACAGGTCTTGGGCTAGGAAGTTTGGCTAGCTTCGGCTCAGGCCAGGGCATGATGCTCAAAGAGAAACAGTGACTTTAATGAACATCAGTGCGGATCTCAGTGTATACAGGGTGGAGGTTTTCCTTTGGATGAATACAGTGAGTCAAAATACGAAGAGTTTTCTCTCTTTTGTATTTAGAAAAGTTCTTTCTTCTTTGTTTTAGCTGCATCTAGGATGTAGCTGAGAATCTAGACTAGAGATTATTTTTAACTTAAGTTCAGTATGTTTTTTTCAAGTCATAATACAGCCACGAACCTTGAACATGCCTAAAAAATATTAACTGACATAATGATGAATGCATTTAGTAAAAAATACCTTCTCTGCTTGCCCCTCTCTGTTCAACTTAGTGTCTAACCTGTGCCAGGTCCCGCTTGCCATGCTAAAGGTGCAAACCAGAATGAAATTTCTTCTGTTGATAAAGTTTACAGTCCAGTGGGATCTACAGAAAGACACATTCAGATTTTTCTTAAGTAGCTTGTGAATGAAAATGGATGCTGTAAGAAGTCACGAATTCTTCCCTAACTGCACAGGTCACAGTGTGCAGTCTGGCCCAGGCCTGTGACTTCTTCAGCATAGGGCTCTTAAGTGAGCGCCGCCCACTGTTCTTGTGCGTCTGGGTTAGCCCACCTTTGACGTGCCAGAAGTAATACCCCTTCAGGGAGTAACCACTCTCAAGAGAGCACATAACACTGTGATCCAGTCCCCAACTTGCTTTCTCCCACCCTCCTATAATTAGTCTTTCATACCTACACTGCTTAATTTCAAACACACAAAATAAACTGCAAAAGTGTTATTCTCTGGAGAATTTTATATCTTATTCCCCTGTAAATGTCAGTTTTGGCTCAAACGCTTACAAAAATTCTCTATAGGTTTGGGTTTTTCTTACATTGACAAGCTCCTGAGATATGCTCCAAAGTGTGAAAAGGTAAAAAACACTGAAAATCTAAAACTTTTAGCTTAAGACTCAATATAGAGACAAGAGTGGTTATATAAAAAGCACTGAAAACACCACATACTGTTGAGGAAGCAGGGTCACTCATGTACTGCTGGTGGGAATGTAAAAGTGGCCCAGCCACTCTGGGAACAGTTTGGCGGTTTCTTATTAAACTGAGCATACACACTTGGACATTCATCCCAAAGAAATGAAAAATTTATGTTCACAAAACACCTGTACGCAAATGTTCAAAGTAGCTTTACTCATAGTAACCACAACGTAAAAACAAGATGTTAAGTCAAATGTTAAGTCAAACTGTGGTATATCTATACCGTGGAATACTAATCAGCAATAAAAAGACAGAAACTACTGGAACATGCCACAATTATGATGAATCTCCAGGGAATTATGCTGAGTGAAAAAAGACAATCTCAAAAGGTTTTGCGTATATTTATATATTTTATGTAATATGCTTGAAAGGAGAAAATTAAGAGAAACAGAGAACACATCAGTGGTTGCCAGGGGCTTGGCCACGAAGGTGGGAGTGGCAAGTGCTTTTGCAGGCATGTGGGGCGGGAGAGAGGCTGGTGTGGCAGTAAGAGGGCAGCCAGAGGGATCACTGTGGTGTTGCAACGGTTCCGTATCTTGACTGTGGTCCATACCTGAGCCTATATATGTAATAAAATTGCATAAAACTAAGTACATGCACATGCAAGTAACTGGGGAAATCTGACAAGACAGGTCAATGACATCAATGGAATATAGTGACTGTGATATTGAATTAGTTTTAGAAAACGTCACCATTGGGGAAAACTGGGTAAAGGATACACATGGGGTCTCTCGGTGTTGTTTCTTGCAACTACATGTGACCCTATAATTATTTAAATAACATTTTTAATTAAAAAAGATAAAAAACAACATAAATAACATAAAGATTAAAACTTTACTGAATAAAATTATAGCATTCACTACCAAAGTATACCTGTGGGCTCTGTGTTGGACAGTAATTAAAATTGCTATTGTTTCTGCCCTGACTGGCATGGCTCACTTGTCTGAGTGTTATCCTGCCAAGTGAAAGGTAGCTGGTTCGATGTTTCTCTCATACATAGACGTTCCCCTTCCACTCTTTCTCCCACCCTTCCCTTGTCTTTAAAAAACAATAAATAAAACCTTTAAAAAGTTACTACTGGTACGTAAAAATGGCTTCCATTCTCATACAACCACATAAAAATTACAGTTACATTATAGAACAACCATTACTCAGAACTGTTAGAAATTGCACTGAATGGAAGTCTGACAACTACAAAATTCAAGAAACCACATCCACCCAGATGGGTCAAAGGGGTGGAGATATGGAATGGGCTGGTCCCACATCCACGTGTGGTGGATAAAAATTAGGGAGGGATATGTTGGGAGCAAGGAGTCCCAGCCCAACACCAGGTCCCCCAGCCCAGGGTTCCAGTGGCAGGAAGATAAAGCCCCATAATTTTGGGCTGGAAAAACAAGCAGGGATTGAGAAGGTGGAAAAAGACAACTGGAGTCCCAAGCAGTTCGTCTTAAAGAATCCATACACAGACTTACTGATATTCACTCCCTCTGAATTCCAGCACTGGGTTACCAGCTTGACAGGCACCAGTAACATACAGGAGGAATGGAAGCATCCAGGATCAAGGCGAGAGCTGGGAGATGCTTTCTCCCAGACAGAAAGGCAAGCAGAAGCCACTGTCCCTCTTCTGAACCCTCCCCCCACAGAGCCAGCAGGTGGGTGCCATATCTGAGATACCATCAACCCAGCTAACACTGTTTGCTTCACCCTGGAGGTCCCCTGAGATCCAACTTAAGGGTCTACCAAACTGTTAACTGTGACTTTTCCATGTGAATGGGTGGTCTTGGCTCAAGCTTCACAACTTCCTAAATCCTATCAAAGAAGCAACAGGCAGCCTCAGTAAGCCCCCACCCAGCTCCCACACCTCTTGCTAAGTGGCCCTACACCTGGTACTATCAGCAGCCAGCCTAGATTCACAGCTTGGCTTCACCTGGGAATATCCAAGCCCAGCACAAGTAGTAGCCATCTCAGATTGATTTATACCTCAGGCAGTGTGGCCCATGGCAGAACGCAGGTGGGGGCTCAACTTGGCCTGCAACACCCGGGATATTCTAGAGCCTGCACACTCAGTAGCTACAGATCACGTCGGAGGACCACCATCCTATCCCTGCATATCTGATCCTCCATGGAGGGTGGAGGTTGGTGGTCAGTGATCACAGCCAGTGTTTACAGCTTACTGGCCTGGGTAAATTCTTCCCATTGATCTGCTAACAGCAACCAAGATCAACTATAAGGAGGAGGGTGTACTGAGCCCACACAAAGGGTGTACCTCGAGTACCCAGCTTGGGTGACAGGGGAGGTTGTGCCAATGGACCCTACAGCATACCTACTACATTAGGCCACACTATCAAGAAAAGGAGTCATAACAACTCTACCTAATACATAGAAACAAACACAGGGAGGCTACCAAAGTGAGGAGACAAAAAAACATGACCCAAATGAAAGAACAGACCAAAACTCCACAAAAAGAACTAAACAAAATGGAGTTAAGTAATCTATCAGATGCAGAGTTCAAAACACTGGTTATAAGGATGACAAAGGAACTTAATGAGGACCTCAGCAGCATAAAAAAGACCCAGTCAGAAATGAAGGATACACTAATTGAAATAAAGAACAATTTACAGGGAAACAACAATAGAGTGGATGAAGCTGAGAATCAGATCATGATTTGGAATATAAGTAAGCAAAAAACAACCAACCAGGACAAGAAGAAAAAAGAATCTAAAAAAAAAATGAGGATAGTATAAGCAGACTCTGGGACAACTTCAAGTGTTCCAACATTCACATCATAGAGGTGCCAGAAGGAGAAGAGAAAGAACAAGAAACCGGAAATCTATTTGAAAAAACAATGAAAGAAAACTACCCTAATTTGTTGAAGGAAATAGATGTGCAAGTTCAAGAGGCACAGGCAGTCCCAAACAAGATGGATGCAAAGAAGCCCACTCCATGACACATCATAATTAAAATATCAAAAGTTAAAGATAAAGAGAGAATCTTAAAACCAATAAGAGAAAAGCAGTTAGTTACCTACAGGGAAGTTCCCATAAGACTGTCAGCTGATTTCGCAAAAGAAACTTCACAGGGTAGAGGGATTGGCAAGAAATATTCAGAGTCATGAAAAGCAGGGACCTACGGCCAAGATTGCTCTATCCAGCAAGGATACCATTCAGAATTGAAGAGTAGATAAAGTGCTTCCCAGACAAGGTAAAACTAAAGGAGTTCACTATTACCAAGCCGTTATTACATGAAACGTTAAAGGGACTTATTTAAGAAAAAGAAGATCAGAGCAATAAACATATCTATCAACAACTGAATCTAAGAAACAAACTAAGCAAACAGAAGAACAAAGACAGAATCATAGATATGGAGAGCATTTTGATGATTGCTAGATGGGAAGGGGGTGTGGGGGAATGAGTGAAGTGGTGAGGGGATTAAGAAATAGAAATAGCCATGGGGATGTAAAGTACAGTGTAGGGAAGGGCGTAGCCAAAGACTTCGGATGCATGACCCATGGACATGAACAATGGTGTGGCAATTGCCTGAGGGAGTGGGGGGTGGTGCTCGGTGGAAGAGGGGAAAGGGGGAAAATTGGGACAACTGTAAGAGAATAATCAATAAAATATAATTTAAAAAATAAATAAAAATTACTATTTTTTCCACCATAAATATACCTGCCAGCAAGGCCCAAGAAACCGAGAGATTCAAAGTGGGTACTTTTTGATCCCAACTTTGATTTGGTCATAAAGCCAGTTTAAACATATATAATAGTAACAGAGACTTAGAACCAGAACATACTTGTTCACAAAGGACAGTGATGAGAATTCCCCAGACTTGTCCCTCCTTGGCTCTATGTGAACTGCTTTTACTCACTGCAAGATGTGTCCACAGGTCCGGGGTAGAAAAGGACATACGGGGACTCAATCCAAAGGGTAGACTTTCTCTGGTTTGGGTTTGATGTAAGTGGTAACACATTACTTTAAAAATATACGAATAACAGTTCTATAGTGATGTCTTACTAGAGGTGATATTCCTTCCTTCTCATTTATACTTTTCTTCTTTATTTCATGTTTGAGATCTACTTGTCAAGATGTTCATACTCGTTTTTTTTTTAAGTCACTCCTATGTCTGGTCTTAAAAAGGAAAAGAAAAATCTTTCTATATCATCTCATATACCCTAGGCAGCATGGCATGGATGTCTAACAACAGATAGTCACATTCTTCTTGTTTATATGGCCCTGTTGGTTTTGTTATCCCTTTCATTAAAAAAAATTATCGTCTCTCCATGGCTAGCTATACAGCCAGAAAAAGCAAGAGGTGACAATGAAATGCTCAATAATATTTATTTTCATCAAAGAGTCTGAGAAATTTTCTGATTATTGAATAGATGATGTTTTGATGAAAAATGCTTTTTGACATCAAGATATAATGTTATTAATATTAATTTTCTGAACACTTGATTACTGACACCTGTTTCCACAGCTGGGTTCTTTACAGGTGAAGCTGACAGTAACTGCTTACACTTCAAATGAAAATATTACTTGTACTTTTCTATCATCTGTACCAGTACAGGTTTCCATTAATAAATGAGAATAACCATTCTTGTACTATGACCAGTGGTTCTAAATGGTCATTGTTCTACTGACCTACAGAATATGAAATAACTTGGCCACAAACACTATTCAAAGCAAGCTGCCTTGTGCCCTTTTTGGCTTTCAATGCTCGAGAGCCAGACAAACCTGGCTTCTAGTTCTAGTTCGGCCTGAGATGAGTCTTCAGCCTCCTGCCAGTTCAGCAGACTGCTCTAAGCAATGAGAAAACTCACGACCAACCACCTCCTTGAGGTGCCGGCCTTTCCGTTACTGCTGTGCAGAGTGTCACCAGCAGGTACTGTATGGAAGCTTTAGTTAAATCAATTCCTCAAACATAAACACAAGATCTTGGCATATTGCAGGTTCCCAGCCAAGTCCCCTTCTTTCCCTCCCTGAATCAAACTGAAACTTTGTGCATAGGGAGTAAGGATTATTATAGTTTGGGAACATTCCCTGGGCTAAGAACAAAATGTTTCATGATGTCAACGTAAAAGAGTAATATTACAACTCTAGAAGATAGTACATAAAGTGATTATATATGAAGTGGAATTAGAATAATTTTCCTATTTGTGCAAATTTTGAAACTTTCTACGGATGTCACTATATCGCTTTTATCATTTAAAATTACACTAAAAATATTAATGAACCAGGCTATCACTTAAGTGGGCACATTATTTCATGCACAAAATGATCTGTGAACCCAAAGAGTGAAAGAGTATCATGTTGAGCAATGCTGCTTGTATTTTGAGTTTTTGCCAGGCCTAGCCCATGCCTGAGTACCATGTGTTAACTCTCCAATTTCAAAGTAGGCAGAACTTTGCTGTTTCGAAAAAGATGGGATGGTCATTCAATCTGTTATTTCACTATCAGTAGAGTCAATCATAGTAAAGGACATGTCTCAATTGAATTAAAATGTAAATATTTTATGGTATGTATTGAAAAAAGTTGTGAAAAAGAATGCTCCCTATACCCCTCTGTTAAAAAAGTAGTCCATTCCAAAGAGTTTGACTGGAAATGTGTTCCGTTTGGGTGCTGTCAGGGATGTC
>PVKM010030808.1:0-17100 GCA_004027735.1 Carollia perspicillata | reverse complement strand
AACCCTCTTCTAGGGGTTATTCATCTGTTTGTTGATAATTCAGACCCGTATCTGCATCTTACTTTTATGACCTAACTGGGGGCTGCCTTCCCCCCAGAGAGAATGAAACTTAATTCCATTTTGCCACTCCTTAGAAACTCAGTAAAAGTCTATTGATAGAGTTAGAAGGTTCTAGTTTATTTAAAAATATAGATCTTTTGTGGATTTCTACCTGATCTACGTCCTCTCTTAACCATGGATTAAAAAAGACCTGGCTCTACTTCTCACGTGGCCTGTAACTTCCTTGTTTTTTCCCCCCCACAGAAAGCAGTCCTCATCACTTTCACAGATGTTACCCAGGTGAATGGGCTTGTCCAAAGTCTGGAAAATGCATTCCAATTGCAAAAGTTTGTGATGGAACTTTCGATTGTCCCTCAGGAGAAGATGAAGCCAATGAAACCGCACAACGACGTTGTGGTAAGGATGGAAATTTGTCTGGGTATCTTTCAGATAAATATGCCTCTGTTTTTCTGTAACAGAATCCCAAATATAGAGATTGTCAGTTGGTGTTTGCCTAACCAACTATCCCAAGACTTAGTGGCTTAAACCAGCAAACATTTATTATTTCTCACAGTTCTGTTGCTTGGCCATGTAGTTCTTCTGACCTAGAGCAGCTCACTCCCTTGTCATGATGTGGTGGTAAAAGTTTTGGCTAGTCCAGGCTTAGTGGTAGAAAGGGCAAACCTTAGTGCACAAGTTCTTTAAGCCTTTGCTTATATCATGTTTGCTAAATGTCTATTGGCCAAAGCAAGCCACTTGGCCAAGTACAGATCAATGAATTAAAGAAATGGATTCCATCTCTTGATGGGAGATGCTTCAAATATTAGTGCCTTTATTTTCCTACTAGCCAGGCAGAATGTTTTCCTTAATCCTCACCTGAGGACACTTTTTTCAAAGGTTTTAGAGAGAGAGGAAGGGAGAGATGAGGGAGAGAGAGAAACATTAATGTGAGAGAAAAATATTGATTTGTTGCACCTGGACTGGATCATATGCACCCAGACCAGGGAGTGAACCCACAATGTAGGTATGTGCCCTGACCCAGAATCGAACCCACAACCTTTTGGTTATGGGTTGATGCTCCAACCAACTGAGCCATATTGACTAGGGTGGGCAGAATGGTTTTAATGGCAATTTTAATGACTCTAAGGGAGATTTTATTCCCTTGCTTATAACTATGGAAAAAGTCTTAATCTGGCTATACTCAAAAAAGGAGTTTCTGATTTCTGGGATATATACACTTTGAGTTAATTTTTTTTCTTCTTTTTTTCTGGGGCTGTAAAATTTTCACCCAGCCATCAACCCATCAACTCTATGGACATCTCATTGTCCTGAAAGAGAATAACAATTTATGACCTTGATTTCATCAGTGGTGCACTCTAAATTATCTAGTACTTGCCTATAAGTAACTATGTACCTGTAACCTTAAGGCCTTTTTTTCCCCTTGAAAAAATTGTAATATTTAAATATGCAGAGACTTACATGACAGTCTTCATCTGCCCCCATTTTATTTAGGAGCCCTTCTTAAAGAGCTTTAAAAATTAACAAGAGATATATAGTCATAGTGTAAAATGAAAATACAAAGTAGAAAATAAAGTTAACAGGAGAAATATGTATAGTCCCCTGAAATCCTACCTTTTGAAACTAGCCACAGTTAATGTTTTTTATGTTATTTTCAATTCTGTCAGTTGGGAATTCTTGGCCCCTTCTATTAATGTAGACACAAAGACTTATGATCTGATTTTTCCATAAATAGCTTTTTTATGATGACTTATACTTGTACATAGTTATAACTTTTCAAAGATATGTTATTTACTTATTTTTAGAGATAGGAGAAGGGAGAGAGAAACAAAGGGAGAGAAATATTAATGTGTGGTTGCCTCTCATGCACAATCCCTACTGAGGACCTGGCCTGCAATCAGACATGTGCCCTGACTGGGAATCAAAGCGGCGACCCTTTGGTTCTCAGCCTGCACTCCATCGACTGAGCTATACCAGGCAGGGCCATAGTTATAGCTTAAAGAAAGACTTTTTAAAATATGAATTGAACTTTTGTACCATAATCTTGCTGTAAGGCTTGAATGTGACAGACACTCTGTGTTTTGACTGCATGCTCACTTACTTCATAGGTAAATGGGTCTTGTTCAGAGGTGACCATTCATTCAATGAAATGTTTTTCTCTGTTTAGATGTGACTTTGTGTCCTTTCTTTGGCTGTGAGTATCAATGCCACGTGGCCCCATTTGGAGGAGCATGCTATTGTCCTCCAGGTTATGTCGTCGACCAAAATAACACCCGTAAATGCGTTGGTAAGTGACAGGTGGGAGTGCCTGGTCTTTCATCACAGTGCTTGCCACACTCATGGGTTCTATGATCTTTGACAAAAAGGAGTCTGTGCTTGTGGATGGGAGTGGTGGTCTGTATAACAAAGAGCAACAGTCCTCGCAGAAAACCTGGACATAATGAAGTTTTAACTCTGAGAAGTTTTTGCGAGGTGCACAAGGCAAAAGAGTGGCCCTGTGATGAGCTGACTTGCTACACGAATGCCTGTCTACTACCTGATGATGGAGATAGTTTTTTGTGTTTTCTTTTAAAGTATTTGGATGCAGGATTCGAACAGCCTTATAGGTTGTTAAATACTGAAATACTTCCATGCGGTTGGTATACAGCTGTTGCCTTAAACTCTGTAACATACCTACCCTGCTCCCCCGACCGCTTCTGCAGTGTGCCCACAGCTCCCTCGGATCCAGCAACTAAAGAGTGGTACACAGCAGATCACTAGGTCACTGCTCCACTGACCACACTGGCACCCATGCTCTGCTGGTTGTTAATCTCCTTGATTTTACCTGTGCTGGGAGCTAACATTCAAGAAGAACAAACTCTACCATGTTGCTGTCAGCTGATGGCTGGTGTTGAACTAGGCAACAGTGCACCAAATATTTTCCACACCTGCCCTATCTGAATTACAAGAATGCTTTCTTCCACCAGGAAATTTTTTAATCTGATGTGAGCCAGCATTGCATCCCACTGTGATTAAGATTGGGCCTTATGATGGGAGAATTAGACATGGCTAAGTGGAATTGATTTTCAGTTTTTTAGGATTTGGACATGAATTTATAATGCCCTGATTTTTTTTCCTAATTTTTGATAGGTGAACAACAAATGTTGTTATTCACCTATCAAAAAGTAGTGACCACAGAGGTTTAATGAAAAAGTTTGTTTTTGCTGGTGTTGGGAAAAGGCATCTTGAAGGCAATAGAAATGATTTATTAACATAAATTTTCCCAAGACATTTGTGTTCTTTTGATATTTGTTTGAAATTTGAGCTTCTTCAGGGCTTTCTGGATTAAAACAAACATGATATACATAAGAAATGCTTTTATAAAAGTGTCTTTCCTGAAATAACTTCTAAAATGTTAATATAATTTGGCCAAAAAGACTGAATTAGGGTAAACCCAATGAAGTTATTGTCTTTAGTTTCAGCTCATGGCTTCCAGCCTAATTATACTTTCATAATTATGGTTGATCTTAATAACTACTCATAGCCAGAAAAACTTTTAGTGCCAGAAATAAACTGTGGTTTAACACGTTAAGCTTGGAATTCTTGAGAAAGTATTCCTCCGTGTTAACGAGAACTGTGACAATGAGGCTGATTTACCTGTCATATGCCAAGAAACACGGGATTTTTCATCCGCTAAAAGAATCCAATTGAGGTTGTCTTTGTGGTGTTTAAAGTGGATGATTTTAGGTTTCTAATATCTGGGACCATGTCCCAAAGGTTGCCCATGATCTGATTACTCCTTTTAACTGTATTCAAGAGACATTTTTAGTTCAAGTGTTGTTTGTAAGTCAGCGTGGGAGATCCTGAAAACTTAGAGAGCTCTGAATTATTTAAAGCCCCCCAGTTTCTAATAATTTCATAACATTTTATAAATAAATCCTTATGATCAGCAGCTGGCATTAAATAAGATTGCAGAACCCTCTTTGTGTTTTATCATTTACCGTAATTACACTGGGGATGCCTTTTAAACATTTAAAAATATTTTTCACACGCACGCTCTCCTTTGCTGGGAGGCTTACTGACTTCGGAAGCCCTGCCTTTGCTCCCTGGCACTGCTGGGAGGGCAGCTCATCTGTGGGTGTGAGGCTGCTCCTTTGTCTTTGGCAAATGTCAGGCTTCCCCACCCCCCTCTACTGCCACCCAGCTGCCAATCCGATTTCCAGTCTTTTCGTTGTCCAGGCATTGCCTCTTTCTCTTAGTAGAAAAGGAATTCCAATAGAAATACCAGAAGCCACATTCTTGGTATTACATCAGCTTTTCTCTAGTTTTCCTTTTTCAACCCCTAAAGAGGAGTCGGGGCTAGATTGCCGTGCAGTAGGAACTTGATAGGCCTTATGTGTTTTCATTAAAAGTGATTTATTCTTTCAGAATCCTTACTTCGGTCTTGTGATCCCCACAACCCATTTGGTCTTTTTTTTATTTTCCCCACCCTGGAGTTCAGAGAGCACATTTTCCAACATCTTTCCCCAATATCTAAGTCTGTGAAGAGCTTTGCGTTCTATTTCCAGGTATCTAGGGCTTCTCATATGCTAGAGGTCTAAGCCACTTCAATTGTTTTTGCAGCTATTAAGAAATGAAAAACTGTCATGACAAAGTTTTTACATGGAACCTATTAATGAATGGAATACAAAATTTTGCAATATTATACGCAAGACAATTTCAGGATTTTACAGAAAGCTTTCAGTTCATAGCCCACTGGAAGTAGTGTGGTCTGACCCTGGGACACCGGTTTCAAGTTCCATGGCGAACACCTTTCAATTCGTTCAGTATGTGCCTGGGACTTGACTGCAGACAACCTCGTTAGAGATTAGCTCAGAAGTCTACCTTGGAGGGCCTCTGTGAAAGGGAGAACCTGTCACCTGCAGAGGTCTTTTCCGTGACTTTCCTTGTCCTTCCCCTTGTCCTTGTCCAGAATGTATTTGTTGCCCCTGAATTTTGAAGCTGGGTTAACATTTATTTCATGTTTATTTTCAAAGAAGACTTTATTTTGTTCCTTTGTAAAGAGAACTCATTAGTTTCAATGCATGGCATTATGAAACCAGTTACGCTTATTTCAGCTGAGCTTTTACGAGAATTGCTCTGGTTTTCTCTTGCAAGCATTTCAGTTCAACAAATACCCGCTGTGTGTCTGTCATCATCCGCGTGGCTGACTCATTGCAGAGGCATCAGGTGTTGGAAACCGATGCAACATTTGTCACCTTAGACATGGCCCTCCAGTGAATGCCTCAAAGATAATTAACAATAAAATTGAATAATCTTGACATGAAATCTTGTGTCTTTCTGCCATTTATCTGCTGCTGGTAGTCTTGGCCTGGTGGCGTGCTGAAGCAGGGTGCGGACTTACTGTCTCTGATTGACAGGACGCGCTGTTCATTGACGGAAGGACATCGTGGTGCAGAGTTAGGGCAGGAAGGTCATTTGGCATGGTGGGATTTCACACAGCCAGATGGATCAGAGTATGTCCAAGACAGTCGAAACTAGAAAGAGATTTTTGAATTATTTTCAAAGCAATATTCGCTAGTTGGAGGGAACAAAGAATAAAAAGGAAAGAGAAGTAACAGGGTGGGAGGTAGGTACTGTAGCAGTGTCTTATATATTTAGTTTCTGTTACCTTGCCTGTGCTCATGAAAAAACTCAAGTCTACTTTCTTGTCTTCAGTTTAATTACCTGTGGATATTAAGCAGTCTTTATTTTTCTCCAAATGGAGAGTATAGTTTCATTCAGTCGCTAAAAGCAACATGATTTTTATACACTTATTCTTACCTTGAAGCCCAGGTGATAGGAGGGGCATTGGCACCACCAGATTTCTAGTTATGCCTTTTCTACCTTTAATTTTCTTCTATTTGCCTGCTCCCAGGTGCCTCCAGACCCTTACACACAGCCTCATTGGTTTTGCATTAAAAATGAGGTCAGGACATTCTGGAAGTTTGAGGGTGAATGTCCTGTACTTTGTTCCTACTGAAGCGAAGCCTCGGGTGCTGTTTGCCCAGGGCTGCGGTGAGGGCACAGATGGGGTAGATCAATGTGGGCTTTTCACTTAGACTCACAGAGGACTGGGCCCTTTTATCTTGTCCAAATTGGATCATTTTTTAAAAAATTTACAATCCTTGGAAAGAAAATTACTCTGGCCCATGTTGTTATATTCGGGAAAACTAGAACCATTAGTTTGTTCCCTTGACGTGAGCTTTCTTGTTGAGGAGTCACCAGATCGTGGGCCACCCAGCAGGTGTGGTAGAATCCAATTCTCAACTCTGACATTTGCAGCAAGTATAATTAGATTCTAGAAATCTGGAGAATCCTAGACCTGAGGGTATAGCAGTTTCAGGGATTCTAATTACTGGAGTTAGTTCTGAAGCCCAGGGCCTGGGAACCCTGTTGGTATGGGTTGTGGTGGTGGTCCTTCCAGGGAAGAGAGTGGGGTGAGGGAGTGTGAAGAATGGATGTGAACTTGGAGGGTCGGATGAAATGTTTATTTGACATCAGTCTACCAAGGAGAGGACAATTTCGTACCCCTTAAAATTCACAGTTTTTAAGAAAGACTCTTTATCTCTTGTGTTGTTCCCCACCTCCATATTGTATTGTTTATAGGTCAATTATATTGAATTGCTTTTTTACATAGTAAAACTCTGGGACTTCTGGCATTGAGTAGAGCTTTATCATGTATGGACATGCAGCAAACAGTTATTAAAGAAATGAGTAATAAGTTAATAAGCAGAAGAGAAGTTATTTTTCATTTTAAATTAATTTTGGTTATGATTTTTTTTTACATCAGAAGAAAGGCAGCTGGGTAGATAGTTTCCAAATAGTTTATTGCAGTCACACATTTGTGCCTTATGGAGGCACTGGATATAAAGCAGGTATCACTTTATTCTAAAGTAGCACTGGCCAATAGAACTTTCTGCAAAGATGGGAATGTTCTATATCTGTGCTCTCCAGTATGGCGACACTAATCATCTGTGGCCACTGAGCACTTGAAATGTTGCAGGGGTGACTGAGAAATTGAATTTCTACTTTTACTTCATTTTAGCTAATCTAAATATAAACCTAAGAAGCCACAGAGGACTGGTGGCTACTATATTATAAAGCACAGTTTTAAAGGGAAGCATTTATATTAAAATCCAGATATTTTATAAACTAACATTAAGAAATGAAATGCAGTACCACAGGGCTATGAATCCGAGCAGCATTGTGTGTCTTCTATAAAGTTATCTTGTATGTAGACTTTTAAAAACGTGTTTAAGTGCTTTTGGATTTTCCCTACTAGGAAGATGTTGGTTTTGAATTCCTATTTTTTATCGTATGCCTAGAATCTGTGCTACCTTCAGGGGGTGTTTATTTAGACAGGGTCATCACCATATAGCTTGTCCAAGACTTTGTTTCAGAGGGTAATCTAGAAATGTTGATTTCTAAGCCTGATTGCAAATGTTTATTTTCCCCGTGGCAGATTTTGATGATTGCCAGATATGGGGAGTTTGTGACCAGATGTGTGAAGACCGAATTGGCCATCACCAGTGCCACTGTGCAGAAGGGTACATCTTGGAGCATGGGCGGCATTGCAAAGCCAATACTTCCTGTGAGTAAATTAAGGACACCTGATTCTAGGCAGTAAACTTATGACTAACCTCTTCCTTCCATAGCAAATCATGAAAGAAATACCAGCATTTATGCAGATGGCAGGATTAATCATCACAAATCAGGAGTGGTCCCTGCTGTTGGAAGAATGGGTCAACATGAATTTCACACTTTGATTAGGGACTAATATATGAATAATGATGATCATTATTAATAGTTTTTTAATCGGTTGCTTGTTCACTTTGGGCTTGGGCTATTGTGTCATGTATCACACTTAATCGTGGAATAAATTTTATGTCTACAGTTGACCTACTTGACCATTTCTCCTTAATTAGTTTACCTACCACAGTGTAGATGACAAGTATCTATCGAAATAATTTTGGTATTGTTTATGCAAAATTTAGGGGTGGTTCAGAATGGACTTCCTAAATTTGGATTACAGTTTATGAGAATGCCTACTTCCTGGGTGTTTTATTAGTCTCAATCTAGAGTATTGTAGTAGAGAAAAGTTATGGGGAAAATCTGTTAAGAAAGAAAAGATGGCTACCCCAAAGCATTTTTGTCAACATGGATTTCTACGTAAGAAGATTTCAACTTCACTCCTTTCTTCAGTTTTTTTTTATCCCTAGTTGATTTTGAAGAGCCCTTGGTGGCCTTTGGAAGCTTACTCATCTGCTCACATGATTGAGGAATAGCCCATTTTCTAGTTGATTTTGTGTAGGGGTACTTGTTTTTGCTGTTTATGAAATTTTAGGTACAGCTGATTTCTAATAATTTTATTTTTGAATAGATAATATAGTCACATATTCAAAAACTTTAAATTAGAAGAAGTGATTGAAGTAAATAATAAAATGTCTTCTCCATCTGTTCCCCTTTGCCCAGTTTCCATGTCCATTCTCTCATAGTCAGTGTTTATTTTAATTCTAGAGATTGTTAAGTGCATAAATAAGAATATACAGATAAAATTTAATTTTAAAATAAATGAAAAAATTTAATTTTAAAATAAAATTAAAATAAAATTTATTGGGGTGACGTTGGTTAATAAAATTATATAGGTTTCAACTGGACATTTCTATGTTACCTGGTCTGCATATTATATTATGTGCCCATCACCCAAACTCAGGTCATCTTCTGTCACCATATATTTATCCCCTTTAACTTTTACTAACTGCACTGCCCCTGTTCCCCCCGCTGCCTTCCCTCTGGTAACTACCATACTGTTGTCTGTGTCTGTGAGTTTTTGTTTGTTTTCCATTGCTATTGCAAACCGGACTGTCATGGATAACCTTATTCATTTTGCATGATTGTGGGTATAGCAGGTATAGCAGATTTGGATCCACCATTGCTGTATTTTTCACAGGGTGATTTCCCAGGAGTCTTTAAAGTGAGTTCTGTATTTTGCACAATCTACAGTTGCACCTGGGATAAAGGGCTCATTTTATCAAGGATTCTTGAAAAATATCTGATGTATTCCCCTCAGTGTCATGGAAAGTGCATTGGACTAGCAGCAGTTAGGACACTGGAATTCTTGGCAGATTCTATTCTTAATTTACAGTGACTTTGGACATTTCATTAAGTAGTTTTGTGCCTCAGCGTGCCCATCTGTAAAATGGGTATAATGACACCTGTATATCTGACTCATAAGTTTATTTTAAAATAAAATAAGAATGCATAGAAGAACGTATTTGAAAAAGCAGAAAAACATCAGGTATAAGTTATTTCATCATCTTTGCTCATTTGAAGGAGTAACAATGCCTTCCTTTTTCACACTTAGCTGGTGAGGCCTCTGTTATCTTCTCTGATGGTCGAGATTTGCTAATGGGTGATATTCATGGAAGATCCTTTAAGGTCCTGGTAGAGTCTCAAAATCGTGGAGTGGCTGTGGGTGTGGATTTTCACTATCACCTACAAAGAGTCTTTTGGACTGACACCGTGCTAGATAAGGTAAATAGAAATTTCAGGAGGGTAGCTTGGGAGCTGATAGAACCCCAAGCACAAAGTGTTGATAGCTTTTCACTTTGGGGGGAGTAAATGGGAAAGTTTCTTTGTTTTCTAACAAAAAAGGCCCTTGAGATATTTTATGTTAATCAGCACCTTTTCCATGCTATACTATTACATGGGACCCATTAAACAAAGCAGTCTATTATATGGATTAGCCTTGAGCAACTTTTAATTTTATTCGAAATGGAGTCCAAAAGCCTAATTAAAAGAAATAGTAGACATTCTTTCCAAACTGGATAGATATTTGGTAGTAATTTTTGAAACTTGATCATTTAAAATGTAAAAAATACTCTGCTTTCCCGTATGATAAAAATCAGATTTCACTTGCATCTTCTAAATGGAATCATAATTGAGGATTGAGTAACAAATATTGACATTATTTTGTCTAACAGCCAAATTTTCATTATACAGTCTTATTTGGAACATATGATGGGTTTAACTTCAACTTTGAGTAATGCAGTGGTGATTTTTAAAATGTAAATTTTAGAGACTCCAAAACAGTTATTGAATTTTATTTCTCCCTCTTATATTTCCTTGTCCCATTAATAAAATTCTAATGCAATTCAATTGCATAAAATTTTTAAGAAGTATAATGTTTTGGGTTTTTCTTTCAGGTGTTTTCAGTTGGCATTAATGGTTTAGATATCCAAGAAGTTCTCAATGTTTCTATTGATGATCCAGAGAATTTGGCTGTGGACTGGGTTAATAATAAACTTTATGTGGTGGAGACCAAGGTCAACCGCATAGACATGGCCAATTTGGATGGAAGCCACCGGGTTGTCCTTATAACTGAAGACTTGGGGCATCCTAGAGGAATTGCCCTGGACCCATCTGTTGGGTAAGTGATGTGAAAACATACTGAATCCAGTATTTTTGGAGTTTTATCTCTTTCCTACACATAAAACATCTGTTGGATTAATTGAAGGTTAATTCTGATTTCTTTTAGGCTCTATGCTCTAGAACCCATGTTTGTATTCATAGAAGCTTTTAAAGGAGTTGGCTAAATATATTCTCACTTGAGGATATGTAATTCAAACACACTTACTGATATACTAAAAATATATGATGTTTCGGGGTATAATTTTATTCTTAGTGTTTGCTGTATTTGCCTGGCTAAGAGGTTGGACTCTGTGTTCTGACTCAATCTAATATTGTTACAACAAACATTACTTTTGTTTCACGATTATTAAAATGATCACTCTAGCATGGATTCACAGGAACTATCCCTTTTGGTGTTTTCTTGTTACAGACTAAGGTTGAGATGTTGATGTTAATACTGCATTATAAGTTGTTCAGCGTGAACCAGCCCAGCAAGATTGATAATGCTTACTTTTCACCTGGTGTAAATTCAAATTTTCCTGATCTCCACATTTGAAAACAGTTATTGAAAACTTAGCTTTCTCTTAAGTTTTCCCAGTTGAGTCTTAGGGTCCCTGAATGAATGCGGGGCTACTAAAGTGTTGGTGAATGGGGATCATTCATTTCTACTTCATGGTATCAGCTGTCCTTCCCTGAACATGGATATTCTCTCAACTTTGCCTTAGGATGGGGAATTAAGGAGGGAAATGGCTCAGATAGCTATTTTTAAATGTGAAAAAGAGGTGTGAAAGGGGGGCTTTGGGAAGGTGGGGAGTGGGGAGTGGATATACATTTTTAGGCTGACATAGTAGTGCATTTTAATGGTTGCCATTTGGTGTTGTTGCCTCTCCTGACTGGCCTTCTTAGTCTTTGATATTTAATATTTTTTACCTTCTCTGTTATTTTATACCCCCATAGCTCTCTAACCAGGTAGAGGAAATTTCCACTGATCCAGACAAAATCAAAACACACATTTCCAGATAAACTTGTAAAATAACTGACTTTCATCTTTTCTTTTGTTTTTATTTTATAGTTACTTATTTTTCTCAGATTTGGAGAGCCTTTCTGGGGGACCGACAGTGGAAAGGGCTTTCATGGATGGTACTAACCGTAAAGATTTGGTAAAGACCAAGCTGGGATGGCCTGGTGGGATAACTCTGGATATCGTATCAAAGCGTGTTTACTGGGTTGATTCTCGGTTTGATTATATTGAGACGGTAACTTATGATGGAACTCAAAGGTAAGGAGAATTTTTTTAAATAACTTCATGAATTTGGGGAAAGTGCATGAAATTTATGGGGAAGAATATCAAAAGACCAGAATTAAAATATTGTGTTCTTGGTTGACATCATTAGCTTGAATGACCTTTGTGTTGACAGTTGCATGGTGACCTGCTCTGAGCTTTGTTAACTTTTCCTGTGTTCCATCATAACAGTCATCACACATCCCCTAGAACATTTGTTCTTTGACTTCTCTTCCCAGCCCCCCTTTCCCTCTCAGATAACACACATTATTTGCACTGGTCCCGGAGTCCATCTATGCCCGGGCTCATTATACTCTGGGTCCCTCATGTTATGTTTCTAAAATTAACTTTGTCTTTTAGCTTTCTAACTTTCCCTCAATAAATAAATGCTTTGTTATTTATTTAACATTTTCTGGTGGAAATTAATTGGATTTTACTCTGCCCTTTTATATATTTCAAATTTCAAAGAGAAATTCTGACTCATATTTTTACCTGAGACACTTCAAAGATAGTCAAACAGAACAGTTGAATGTGGAATATGGCATATTTTCTCTTCATCTTTTTAGTCTCATTAGAGCTAACTATAAATTATTTAAATTGTTAACTATTTTAGGTCTTTGCTTTTGATATTTTCAAAAATGGTCTTAAAATTTTGACCAAGAAAAATTTACTCTGTGCACTCAGCGAATAAACTGGCCAGGCACATTTTCCAAATGACTCGATTGTATTGTTTTCTCCTTTATCCCTTTTGTAAGGAGAGTATCAGTGTTTGCCACTGGGTTCTATATTCTCAGCACAGTCATTACATGGAGTGATAAGGCTTTAAATGAAGTGATAAGGCTATGACATCTTATCACTGAAACTGGTTCCTATAGTGAGAATATGAGTTAATTTAATGAAAAAAAAATTAGTTAACTTGATAAGTCACATAAAAAAGACTGAAAAATATCTGAAGTTTTCTTTTTCATAGGGATTATTATATTATATTATAACTATTTGAACTATATTATATTATAGTTCAAATATCTTTATGCTAAGGTTAAACCAAAACATAAAAGGTAAAAACTAATAGAGTTTCAGAAAGATTTGAGTGGTTTGCTGGCTGTGAGAAAGCATCAAAGAGATAATAAATCTTGTGAGTACAGCTGAAATCATACAGTCATTGCCTCTTGCTTTGCCAGCAGGTGGCAGTCAGGGTTCTGGAATTTGCTAACTGAAAAAGAAAGCAGTTCTCCAGTCGTAATGTACCACATCATTATCCAATGTTTCAAAGTGTGTGCTAACTTGTTACCTTAGGTTTCTTAGTTTTCTTTTTTTCTCCTATAGTGTTTCCAACATTGGTATTTTTTTAAAAATATTTTATTTATTTATTTATTTTTAGAGAGAGAGAAGGGAAGGAGAGAGGGAGAGAAACATCAATCTGTGGTTGCCTCTCACATGGCCCCCACTGGGGACCTGGCCCACAACCTAGGCATGTGCCCTGACTGGGAATTGAACCAGTGACTCTTTGGTTCATAGCCTGTGCTCAATCCACTGAGCTACATCAGCCAGGGCATATCTTCATCTTTTATTAGAGCTCCACTGAGTGCTTTTCAGTTTTTAGGGCTGCTAAGATTTTCCTTAGAAAGCTTCCTATTATACCAAAGGAAAAAAGAGAATGAGTTTTTCCTCAAGAGTCATTTTCCACCTCACTTTTAAAATATGGCCTGAGTTATAACTTATGTGGATATAGTCATGGTGGGCACCGATTTCTTGCCCTTGCTTGGCACCTTTCACTTCTGCTTTGCTTAAGTAGCTCTGGGCACGCTGTGCCTCTACTACAAGTAGATCAGCTGCCAGTTTCATCAAGCAGAGCCATAAGCGTGGCATAGCACTGATTCTTGCTCTCACTAGAGTGACATTAGGAACAGGTTTGTGTGTTTACTGTGGGTCGAACTCTGCCACTCGCTGTCCTGTACTCTAATTGCTGAGAAATGGTCCGTGGTCCAGTGTGAAGTTCATGTTGAAGGCATCCTCTACCAGACGTCCAATCCCTTGTTATACCCTTTCACCTATGGGTTTCAAAATGACGTGTCATATCTTAGCCCTTTTCTATATGAGGCAACCTCAAAAGAATGAAGAACAGGTGAGAAAATGGTAATTTCTTAAAAAAATCTAAAACAAGCTAGGATTGGAACTTGAATTTAAGTTTCAATGGTCTTTTCCAAAAGACATGAAAATCCTTCTATCAAATGTATGTGGAAATATATCTGTGTTTTAAAGTGTATTTTATCTATAAATTCTGTATTTGTAACAAGAAATTCTTTAGCTTTTTATGCATTTACCGGAACCAGTGCCACCTTTAATCAAAATTAAGCAAAGCAAACAAAAAATTGTATGCTATGTATCTTCTGTAACAGGAAGACAGTGGTTCACGGAGGCTCCCTCATTCCTCATCCCTTTGGAGTGAGCTTGTTTGAAGACAGTGTGTTCTTTACCGACTGGACCAAGATGGCCGTAATGAAGGCAAACAAGTTCACAGAGACCAGCCCCCAAGTGTACTACCAGTCTTCCCTGAGGCCCTTTGGAGTGACTGTTTACCATTCCCTCAGGCAGCCCTACGGTGAGCCCCTCAGCAATGGAACCCACGTCTGGTACTGGCCTTGGTAGAAAGGTTTTCTCAAAGCTGCAGAGGTGAATGGTGAGGGATCTCACGAGATTTGGTGACAGTCTCAAATACATGAAGGGTTGTCTAGAAAGTTAAATCTTTTGAAACTGGCTCTGCAAATCATGAACATTCTGGAGAAACTGACTTATTTCAGAGTTAAATCTATAGAGGACTTAGAGATTAATTTAACAGATGTTTATCGTCACCTGCTATGTGCCAGATCCTGTCTAGATACTGGAGATACAGCAGGAAACAAACCAAACCAAAGTATCTATCTTCACTCTATGGAGAGAAATCTTGTAACTCAATCCTCTGATATTACAGTTGAGGAAATTTTTTCCTCAGAGCCATTTTTTTCTTTTTCTCTGCTGTACATCTAAGACACCCATTCTTTGGTTTGCAGTCGGTCTGTCATAAGTAAATTGGGTTTGGTGGCTCCGGCTGCTTACTTATTAAAAAAAAGAAATATTTTTATTTTGACACTGCTTAGTTTTATTTTATAGTAAGTTTTGTTTGTGTTTTATAGTTTTAAATGAACATAACTATCTGGGTTATATACAGCTCTTTTCTGTATTTGCTTTGTGCATCAAGGAAAAGAAATACGAAAAACTAACCTATGATGGTAGAAAGCTTAATATTAGTGAATAGTCATTTGGCAAATAACAGATTTCACTTTAAAACTCTTGTGTTAAGTGATGGGTCTCTGATTTTTCCTAACCTACCACTCTTGCCATGTTAAGTCAGATAATCACATTTTGATCCCACCTGGCTGATGGAGAAAAACTGTAATTAGGCTGAAGTTTTTTTAGGAAACCATCCACTATAACTAAAACATTCAAATGAATATCCTTCAATGTAGTCATCCTGGGAAAACACCGATTTTATATGAAAAGAACCAGTATATATGAAGACATTTTGGAAATCTCTATTTGGAATAGTCAGTTTAGGAGCCCTCGATAAAAAAAATTACCCAATTTTATCACCCAAATTATTTCTATTCTTTGTCTCAGAATGATATCTGGCTGTTGTTTCTCCAAGTCAATCCACCTGAGATGGTAAAGAGACTATTTTTTAAGAATAAGCCAAAGGCCAAGAAGACTATTTCAAAAGCACATACGACATGTTTTAGTTGTGGCAGCATTGTGTTCAGTGCACTTCCAGAGGTCTCTGTGTTTTGAGAGTGGTTTTGAAAGTACAAATGGGTTTGTGTTGCAGTCTTGTAGGGTTTTGAGTCAGACCTGAATTTGGTATAGCTGGTTGGCCACCGAAAAACCTTGGGCAAGTTGTTTTACCTTTAGAGACTTGGCCCCCTCTCTGTAGGCTCGGGGTACTACTGCCTGTCTCTTAGAGTCATTGATTGTAAGTTGCTTTCCTAACAGAGCAAGCATCCAGTGAGTTGTAATTGTATGTTATGAATGGTAAAATAGCATGTAAGGATTTCTTGGGGGGCAGTTATTTTCTAATCACTGAGGCTAACAGACACAATTACCGGGAAAAAGAGCCCCTCAAATTATCCATTTGCAGGAATCTTTTTTTTTTGGCAGGACTGTTTTTCTGCCACCACCAGTTGCAGAGTAAGTAGGAGAGAAGTGATGAAATTGAGAGGGCCAGGGTATCCCTAGGGATGAATATATATATAGTAACAACCTGCAGTGATGTCTCTGAATTTTACACACAATATTCCATTTCACCTACAGGGCTCAAAAGTGGCTCCACGAGTCTGGGATAAATACACATTTCTAACTGAGATTTCCCCCTGTGCATCTTCTCCTCCAGCTAGGAATCCATGTGGAGAAAACAACGGGGGCTGTGCACAGGTCTGCGTCCTCAGCCACAGGACAGATAATGGTGGCTTGGGTTACCGCTGCAAGTGCACATTTGGCTTCAACCTAGATGTGGATGGCCGCCACTGTATTGGTAAGAAATTGGTTTTGGACTGTCTTTCTGCAAGGGGGCATAGGGGTATATGCTGCTCTTGGACTGTGCCAGCTCCCAGTCATACTTTTTTACTTTTCTGTAGCCCACAGGGCATCTTCCTCAGGGCCCCACTCCCCTATACACAGAGCTGTGTTTAAAGAACTCAATTTCTGTCTCTGGGGACTTGCCTTTAAGTCCACAGCTGGGGTTTCCTGAGCTCCCTTTCCCCTTGGGCTCCTTCCTGAAATCTTTGTCTGCTTTTTTAACTGGGCCATTGAAACGTCATAGGATTTCATTTCGAGTGTTTTTCTACTGTGTATACCTTTTTCACTTGAGACGTTAGCTTTAACTGCTGTGGAGAGCACTCCCATCACTTTTATTCACCTCTCCCAGGCTGCCGCCACCTGTGCCGATTTGAGTCACACAAAGTGATCACATCTTGGTCCCACCTGGCTTTATTGGGGTGGCTCATTTGCTCATCTAGTTTTTCTCTTGCCAGTTGCAATTTTCTCTTTATATACGCTTCTGTACCACGGGACACATTCTTTTTTTTTAAAAAAAAAAGATTATTTATTTATTTATCTTTAGAAGGGAAGGGAAGGAGCGAGGGAGAGAAATATCAATGTATGGTTGCTTCAGGGAGAGAAATATCAATGTATGGTTGCTTCAGGGAGAGAAATATCAATGTATGGTTGCTTCTCGTGTGTCCCCTGCTGGGAACTGGCCTGCAACCCAGGCATGTGCCCTGACTGGGAATTGAACCACG
>PVKM010030807.1:0-17105 GCA_004027735.1 Carollia perspicillata | reverse complement strand
AATTTCAAACCTTTTCCATCGTTGTTACATTTGTCATGGTGGTCTGTGATCAGTGATCTTTGATGTTACATTTTTGGGGGGTATAATGCTATCACACACTTACAAGACTACAGTGTAGTATAAGCATACCTTCTATAGGCACCGGGAAACGAGAAAGTCCAAGTGACTTCTCTATCAGGATATTCACTTTACTGCAGAGGTCTGGAACCACACCCAGAATATCTCCAAGGTATGCCTGTACAAAAAAAGGAAAGAAAAAGAAAAAACACACATGATTCCTTCATAGGAAGAGCTAGCGAAATCTCTCTTGTTCCTTCTGATGTCTTTATTACATCAGCTAGAAACAGAGCAACCCTGGATTTCATTGTGTTGCCCCTTTGATGATACCATCAAGGAATTTCGGGACTAAATTTCATGCTTTATATGACTTGGCTTAGCCAGGACCTGGACCATAATTATTTCACTTCCTCTCCAACACCAGCGTCCTGTCCTTCCCCCACATATTATCATAAAAATGGAAACGAGTGAATGAAGAGAGCCATCTGCATACCTTGGGAAGAGTCTCAAAAGAAATCTTTTATCTGGACGAGTAGAGCACTTTTACAAAGTGACAGGATATGTATCAGCATCGCTGTGTTAACAGCTCTGAAAACACCACACAGTTCACTTTCTGAGTGAGTGTACTTTTGGACTAGAGCCTCTAAAGCGCAGAAATCCCATTTTTTTCCCAAGTGCCCATTACTGTGTAAAACCACCTGGATCAAGAAAGAGTCCCATCCTTCTAGAAGCCTCCATGACCACTTTGAATGGGCACACCGCCTGCAAGGATTGTTTTTGCCTCCATAGATTGGCTTTAACTGTTTTTGAATTTTATATAAATGGAACGAAGTTGCTCGTTTTCTTTTGTGCCTGTTTCCTCTCACTCAGTGTTTGCCAGGAGAATCTGTGTCATTGTATGTGGTCACAGATCACTATTCTGTGTGGCTGTAGCGTATGGAGTATTCTCCAATTAATACACCCTCTCTGTTGTAAATAGACATTGGATTTAGTCTACTTACCTAGTGTGGGTGGGTAAGTAGACTAAAGACCTACTGTGGGGTTTTTACCAAAAACTGCTGCTAATGCTTGAAACTCTGATGCGTGTTGGTTGGTACACACACTCACATACATGCAATTCCCTTGGAATTACAGGTCATACGTTTTTATATGTTCACTTTCAAAACATACTTCAAACAATTTTCCCAAATGGGTGCTAACAACCTGTGCTCTCATCTGAGCCTCGTGGAATTCTGTTGCTACACAGTCTTGCCTACACGTGGCATCACTATTTAAAAAAAAAAGACTGTGGCCTCTGTGGTGGGTGTGCTGTGCCTTTAATTTTCACTTCTCTGGAGATGATGACTGAAGGGCATCTTTAACGTGACTGTCAGCCACTTAGCTGCCCTCTGTTAGAAAGCGCGCTTACCGAGCTCATTTGCCCTTGGTTCTCCATCGAGAAACCCCTCTTTCTTGATCTGTATGAGTTCCGTACATGTTGTGCACATACACATTTTGTCAGATTATATATGGCAGGTATTTTCTCCCCCTCAATGAGTTTATTTGAAATGTACACGCCCACAATTATTTTATACACAGAACTTCTCTTCACAGCAACAGAACCAGACATAAGAAAGAAAACATGTTAGGTTCCAGGTCTACCTTGGGAGCTTAAAATTAAACGTGTTTTGAATTACCACTAAATGATGGAATACATTTTAGTTCTGCTCAGTGAAATCCTTATCAAACTATTACCCCCAAATGTGTTAACCGTAGTGACTAGTCTCTAACAGAAAGAAGGTCGTGGTTAAGGCAACTGCCGAGATAGCGCAGGAGCTTACGCACTTCTCACTGACTGAAGCAGAGAGGGGTAGTTGGCCATTCTGGAAAATCCTAAAGAACTGTTAGATTTTTTAAATTACTAATTCAGGTAAAGGTACCATACCCTATGATTTCTAACATCACTTTAACTCAAGAAGATACACTTAAGAACAGGCATTAAGGGAGAGCACACTCAATGGCAGGAAAGGAAACAGCACACTGCTCCTCACTGGGAGTGTTTAAGGCTTTAGAGCGAGACTCTTTCATGGGAATGCGATGCTCACAACCAGTTCAACAGAGATAAAAAGAGGCCTACTCAAGTATCATAAAACTATTCACAACTTAAAAACTAAATTTTATTTGCAAACTGCCTTGGACGGTGTTTCTGGATTTGTTTTTAAAGAACTCCCTTGAAACCTCCATAAAAATCTTTGTAGCAGACATGACTGGGAATAAAACACTATATATACATGAGCAGTTTCCCTTGTATATTGAAAACTGCTTGGTTGGAGGAATATACATAAATCTATATGAAAAAAGTGAGCCTTTTAAAATGTCATTTTAATTTTGTGAATACTTCCTAGAGCTCTTAAATATTTCAGAAGTTGCAATCAATTAGAGAATCTGTTAACATTTCCTATTGTCAATTCTATCACTTCATAAATACATATTACCTCTCAAGGTGAAATGATAAAAAAGGACCATTTGAGGAATGATACATTTCTTTCAAGGCTAGCCTTTTAACAGTAGCATGAAACAAGCACATCTACCATCATTTTACTAATATGGTCAACCACTGACATCTATTGGCAAAAATAAGTCGACGAGGTTCAGCCAACTTATAAATGTAGATAAAAAGTTTAATGACTCTAGTTTGAACATAGTTTATTTAGAAACCAATGTTTAGCTACAGAATTGGTTGAGTTATAGAATGACATGAACATTTAAAACTATCTACCCCCATCTTGGAGTCCATCCCCATTTTCCTTGTTAGTTCAGACTCATAGATGGAGAACAGGATGGCAGCTAGTGGGGTGGGGGATGTTAGGGGATGGAGGGATGGAGCAAAAAAGAGAAAGGACTCATGGACACGGACAACAGTGTGCTGATTGCTGGGGGTGCGGGGGGAGTGTAAGGGGACTAAAAGATAATGTAAAAAATTACAATAAAGAATAATAATATAATAGTCCCAAATACTGCGGTTAGGTGTCAGAACTGGCCTAAATAATTCTTTAATTTTTTTATCATAGGATTATAAATCAAAGAGAAAGCCATTTTTTAAAAAGTTTAAACACGTGGTTTTAGAACAAGTTTCAAGTTTAGGGAACTTTATTTTCTAACATCAAATGGTTAGCTATGCTCAGTAAATACATGATATTCTTAACTCTACAAAGAGAGAGAAGGAAAGAGGTCTTCTTAAATTTTCAAGCAAATCAGACCACAGTTTCATCTCTTTTGTGAACTTTCACAGGATTTTCACCATCTTTATTTCATTTTTTCTCTAACTTCTTCCTCTCCCACTAAGTACCACTTTGTAGACTTAACACCTCGCCCAGTGTCTTGTGGCTTCAAGACGATGTCTTTTACCAAGGTACTGGTCCACTAGCAAGCTTCCAGTTGTGACATCCTTAGTTTAAACATTCAACAAGTATTTTTAAAGTATCTCTACGTGCTATATACTGTTTTAGGTTCTGTGATTCAGAAGTAAACAACAATAGTTTAAAAACCCCAGTTTACCTGGAGTTTTCCATTCAAGTAACAAGAGAAAATAAACAGAAAAGTCAAATAAATGGTACAATATGCCAAGCGTGCCAAGTGCTATCACGCGGATCACACAAGTAACATAGCGGGAGGGAGATGAAGATAACTAGTGAGGAGGCGGGCTGCTAAATGTAGAGGTCAGGCGAGGCTGCACTTGGCATTGGAGCAGATTGGGCGGGGTAGTAAGTCATGGAGATGCCTTGAGAAGAAACGTCCGGAAAGACGGAAAAAGCCGGAGTAAAGAGGCTGAGGACGGAGGGAGCCTGGGGAGGTCGGAAAGCAGCAAGCAGACAATGGGTGTGGCTAGAGGGACCTGAGCACGAAGTTGGGTGATGGGAGACAGAACCAGGGAGGGGACAGGAGTAAATTCCATAGGCACGTGCAGACCCCTGTGGGACACAGTTTTAACTCTGAGTGAGACGGAAGCCTTGGGAAGACTTGAGTGGAGGAGACAGAGGATCTGAATCACATTTTAAAAGGACCCCCCAGGTTGCCAGACTGAGACTAGCGTGCAGGGCAGGGTGTCCAACCTTTTGGCATCTCCAGGCCACACTGGGAGAAGAAGAGGTGGCTCGGACCACACATTAAATACTTTGAGACCAAAGCATCCCATCACGTTTGGAGTAGACTTACGATTTTGTGTTGGGCCACGTTCACAGCCATCCTGAGCTGCTCGTGGCCTGCGGGCTATAGGCTGGACACCCCTGGCAGAGCGAGAGCAGAGCAGACTCTTTGGACACAATCAATGTGGAGTCACTGTCAGCCACGGCAGGTGTGTCAGGGGCTCTGTCGAGACTGAGAGAATGGGGTGTAATGCGAACGTCCTTATGAGGGACCCAGAACCCCCAAATCACAAGTCTAGACACTTTGACAAGGACTCCATCTGGACAGCGACATGAGTGGGACCCCATGCCTAGTGGGCTGTAATCACTCAGAGCTCCAACCACACAGCACCGGAGCCTGGCAGCACCATGGGGCATGCACGGAGCCCCCCCCCAGACTTCCATTCCCCCAGACGCACGTGGTCACTACAGCCACCTGGCCGGAGACCGATGCCCACCTCTCCAACCACGGACAATGCCAGTGACCAGGGTCATTGTGTTGGACACCGGCTTTGCTCGCTTCTATCACGTAAGCTCCCCCTTTCCACGTGCAAGCTGCCTGTAACTCTACTGGCTTGTTGGGAAGGTTTCCATGGTGGAAAGACGCAAATGTGTGTGAGTGACTCCTTTCGGGGATGCTCCCTTGCTCACGACAAACAGACTACAGGGGGAAAGGCAAGAAGCTGGCGCTGCACAACTCCAGTGACCCGGGGGAGGTCAACGGTAGTTTGAGTCCATAGGCTGGTGGCGGAGGTGAGTGAGTCAAGACGGGGTGGTGGGTAGACCTTGAGAGCAGAATCAAAAGGATTTGGCAACTGAATGGGAGAGGGGCCAGAGAAAAAGTGTCAGAGGAGAAGTCTGCCAACTAAGACGAAAATCACTCCCCCTGCAAATACCGGAAAAATCCCTGATAAGACTGCCCGATTTTTCTTCATGGCCACGGTGGTTGCAAATAAAGACATCTATTATTATCTTTCCAGGTATATATCAGACACGTAACAAAACACATAATTTCAATGTATGATAACGCTGAGTAACGGAATTGTCCCCTCTGAGCATTTACTGAAAGGGCTGTTTTCCAAAGCCCTTTTTCCTCAAGTCATGAGACATTCACTATTACAACCCCAGCTCCATTTAGCTGTAAGATGCCAGTTGATGAAGCTTTTCAGAAGACACAGAATAGGGTCGCCTAACCGACCAGGGCATCGACACTACGTCCAGAGTTAGATCGTGAAGGGAGCATCGCCCCATGGACACGCAGCTCGGCTCACTAGCATTTGGGGCTCAGACGGTTGATTCGTCTCAAAGGCATCCTGTTGGCCACGTCTGCATCAGTTCATGAGATCCGGACACAATCGGCAGCTCCACATGGGGACGGACACCCTGGGTGACGCTGTCTGATTTCCCGTGTTTCCCCCGACCCATCCTGTAAATCTGAACGTGGCCATGAATCCCCCCCACCCCCGCAGTTATGACTCTCCACATCCACCACATACATGCCTCTTTAGGGAAGTCCTTTCAGAAACTCCGTCCTTCCAAACATTTCCCTGAAGTTGTTAGCAAGATAATTTCATGCAAATACTGACTTCTTTGCTGTTTCTATTGTACTTTTTCTTTTATGACATTGTTTTCCCTGGACGTTTACTCCAAGTTTGCTCTTTGCTCTTCTTGCCCCTCACATTCATTTTACCTCCATGTGCTCAAATGACTCAATTCCAAGTGCAGTTAGCTTGGAAATAAAAATCCTTTTAAATCAAACCTATTATTTCACAGAACAAGTCAAAATGAAGACAGTCCTGTGTAAAGCTGTGCGTGTGCATTCTTGTAAGGAGCTTTAAAATCTTCTTTTCTTGACCTTCCAATTTCAATATCCTTTGCTTCTCACTGGATTGCGAATGTGCCCTTTCCTTATGTTTAAAAATCTTTCGACCTCCGCCACTCATTCCAGGAATCTGCAATGCGTCATGTTTTCATAGAACCTTTCTTCCAGGGAACAGAGAGCGGTTCATGTATATTACCACATCCATCCTCAAAATTTCTCTCTCAACGCCCACAGCCCCGGCGAAACTGCGCCTCGGTGGAACCTCTCGCCGTGTCTTTAGCTCTTTCTTCCTTGACTGCCTTTCTCATAAGCTCTGTAAATCACATTCTGCGTCTGTGGAAAATACGCATAATTCTGCCACTCGAATGACTTTGCTCTCTACCCCGGTGTCCAGGACCCGCCGTCTGCGTTTCAAGGCCTCGCCGCAGCCTGCCGGGGAGGCCTACACGAGTGAGTGTGGCCGCTCTCCTCTGTGGGACGGGCTCTCGTGAACTGAGGCCTCGTGACTCGGTAACGCGTGTCTGCTTTTTACACAGCCACACCACTCATCTTTAAACTACGGCTGTGTCCCTCTTCAACGTATTTTATTTTTCTGCAAATGATTAAATACATGTTTTGTTTGACTTTTATGTTCATACTGAATTCATGTTTGAAAATGCTGGTCCCTTGGTAGCCATAGCCAGCGTTGGTTAATGATTACCAGCCACGAAGCAGGTAAATTCTCAGATGGACTGCCTAGTTTATTCTTTACTGTAAGCTTAAAAGTTCAGTTCTAGCCCTGGCTGGTGTGGCTCAGTGGAAGGAGCAGCAGCCTGCAGGCCACGGGGTCACCATTTCGGTTCCCAGTCGGGGCACATGCCTGGGGTGCAGGCCAGGTCCCCAGTAGGGGGCGTGTGAGAGACTACCACACACTGATGTTTCTTTCCCACTCCTTCTCCCTCTTTTTCCCTCTGTCTAAAAATAAAATAAATAAAATATTTTTAAAAAAGAATTATCTTTTTTTTTTTAAGCTCAATTCTATTTTCTGTACAGGAAGGACAGGAAAGTGAAGGTTTTCTAAACTTAAGCAACATGCCTAATGAGGTACATAAGTAGTGTGACATGAACTTGGACTGAAGTATCCACATGTATCACTACTTATCATTCCACACCTTCTGTACACTATTATTTTCCATTAAGAGTTTAAAAACAACAGTATTACTTTTTCGCAGAATTCATCCATTTTCTACAAAACACTGTATTTGGGGGCTAAGTTCTGGGATCAAACTCGTTCAGAAAATCAGTCTAAAAATCTAATTACTCAGACAAGATTACCAGTACTCAAATGTAAAAGATTTTTCAGACTTAAAATAAGCCGTTATCTTCCATCAGACTTGAAATAATTAATTATTTATGTATATATGTATTTTTAAATGAAATAAAACCATTAGAGAAAGCATAAGAGGGCGTGTCCTCTCTTTGCACGCCCTGAGCCGTCCGGCTTCCTGTTCTGCATTTCTCATCATGAGACGGCCCACCGACACCAGTAAAGATGGCCTGTCACCAACGACCTACGTCATTCTGTGCCATCGGCTTCTTCCTTGGACTTCTTCATTCTGAGGCGTAGTCAGCGTTTCTGGGTGAACAAAGCTTGCTCCGCAATGTGCAGCAGCCCAGGACAGGAGACCTGCCGTGAGTAGAGGACCCCGAGACTGAAGGAAAGGTTAATAATCTAACTGGAAGGGCTGGCGGCTGAGTATCTTTTATAGGTCTGTAGGTATCACGTTTCAAATACCGCACACGAGGTGTATTTACCAGAGCAAAGTAAAATGCCGAGGAAACTACCCAGTCAAGGAATATGAATCTACTTCCCCTGCGATGTAATACAACTGCAGTTTAAATACTGCTACTTAATTTCAGGGTGCATAAGAGGAAAGTGTTAATTATTTGAACCAGAACCCCAAATGTCAAGAGTAAAAATATGGCAAACAAATCTATGTAGATTTCTGATATCATGTGTCACAGCCCCGAAGTTAAACCCTGTTTTGCGACTTCACCACTGGTGCCTCTAACTCCTTCCCCAGATAGACAGATAACCGCAGTGCAACAGCTGAGATTTCACAGATACGAGGGAGGCACGTGATCTGGGCGGAGGAAGTGGTTGATTCTTTCTTGTTCACCTGTTCGAGTATCTCTCCAAAGACAGGCTCATTCCTTTAGAAACATACTATAGTGTGGCAATTTCCCTTCAAGTCTACTTAACTTGGTAAAGATGGTGTTTATGCATTTAAAATCATTCCTGATTCATTGAAATTATAAAATAGTAGTAGCTTTTAAGCATTTTAAATGTCCTTGATAAGCTCTGAATCCTTGACACTAAAGGCTATAAACCATGAGGATGTAAAATAAAAGATACATTTCCTAGGCAAACACTTTTTACCATATGAAAGTCATGCAAATGATACTTTCAGAAGAGGAAAATCAACTTTTTTTTTCTCTCTCTCAAATTAAACCCTTCCTCAGAGTACAACTGCAAACTAAAAATTTGCGTATTTTTGACTGAAAAATAATTTACATATCACAAGGTAAGTGACTGCACAATGTGAAGAATACCAATGGGTATAGGCACCAGGTCATTAAAAAAAGAGACTTGGGTAGTCAAGGTTACTGTCAAACTTGGTTGATAATCCACAGGGTAGAAACACCACCCACGCCCTTCAAATTAAAATGAACTAAAATCTAAAGGTCTTGAGTATGGAATGGAGTCCGTGGTGGGTAGATATTAAACTTGCTCTCAAAAATAATGCAGTTATATGAAGGCTGTATAGAAAAATATATGTATAAGAGTGAATATGTCAACATAGAAAAGTTACCAGTTGGAAAGAAGACCGTCTGAACGAAGTACGGATTCTCTCCTCCTCCTGTCAACAAAGAAGGGACCAAGAGAGCAGGAAGGAAAGTGATTTCTGCTGCGTCTCATTTGCGTGAGTATAAAGATATTAAAAGTTTGCTAAATAAATGAACTTGCTAAAGATTAAAATGATAACATGGAAAGATCAAAATGCTAAGTAGTAGATTGTTTTCATCAAATTCAGCAGGTTTAGAATCATAAAAAGAAAAAACGTCTACTAGCTATTTGTTTGGTCACACTTGCACAAAATGATGTATTGTCACATATTGTCACTGGACTGACACTCTTCCCAAGTAGACGTTGATTCAACTTTGTAAAGAGAGGAAATTGAACACAGAATGTCAGGCTCCACAGAGAGGAAAGTGAAAAGGATGCAAGATCATTGCCCATGAAATTTTAGAACTACAAGAACTATAAAAAACTATCTTATCCTTTTCCACTCTCTTTTAGAAAAGCAACTTGAACAAGTAATAACAGGACCTCACTCAAGGGCATGCGGCCAGTACATGGCTGTTTGCCCTGCTCTGAAGTAATGAACTACATATAAAGAAAGTGGAAGGCGTTTTTACATGGCACACAAAATCAGGTTAAACGTAACATTAATCTTTCCATATCTGTAGTTATATGTAGTTTAAATGACCTAGGCAGAACTTGAAAACATAAAAGTGCTATTTTTATAATGTTTAAAGTTTTAAAGATGCGTTTGTTACTATTTTCACTGGTCTTCAGCTATTTATTTTAAAGATAATTTTAAAAACTGCATCTTCACACCACCCTAAATAAAATTATAAGTCTTATAAAATATTATTCTTTCAAAGCTTTTTTTAAATTTGCAATTTAGTAAGATATTTATAGTCAGTGTGACCACCCCAAACCTGAGAAGTGGTGTTACCATATTTGTACCTAGTCTAGACTGAGTACCACATTCCATCCATATGTGTGTACAAGAGTATTAGTGGTTTGTACCTTGCTCAAAAACTTACATCAATTGCTGACGGCTCTTTTCCTTTGTTTCTAATAGTTATCATACTATGAAATAGAAGTATTTATATCTCCACTATATTTAAGCCTTTGAAAGAGATCAATGCCTCACTATTTCTAGACACTATCAAAATATTGCATTATCTAAAATGCATCATCATTAAACTTAAGAATGTCAAGTATGCCTTTAGATTGGTTAAGAGGACACTATAATTTTCCACCTGATTTCAAAATAAGTCAGCAGTCAGTGTCCTTAAAGTAACATTATTAATTACTGCTGCTGATGACCTGGGAGCGGGTCAGCACTTCGTGGACAGGAGTAGAGCAAGCTCCTCTGTGGTTAGACCTGGGGGACATCCTCACAGAGTTCACCCCATCAGTCTGCTTCTAAATGCCCCCTCCTTGGGGCGAGACGCAGACCCTCCCAGAACAGTAAAAGCCGGGAGAACTTCTGTGCCGAGCTCCACTCTCTGTGCTGGCCCTTCATATCAACACTGTCCTCTCCCAGGACTGACCTGCCTGCGGAAGTGAGGGGAGAGGCACAGGGGCTCGGAGTGCCGGTGGAGTCTGCCAGTGGACTGCCGGAGTTCGGATCCCGGCTGCGCCATCCTGGTGAGACTCTGCCACTCGCCATGCCTCAGTGTCCTCCTCGAAAAATGGTGGTAAAGGGGCGGCAGGAGGATGTTCAACTGAGCTGGACCTGCGATCTCTGCGGGTGGGGGAATCTGACTGTAGTGAGGGCAGGGTGCACAAACACAATAAAGGGTACACCAGCAATTAGATGCAAGGGAAACAGCAGCGTGGACACATCTCGTTTTCGAGGACAATGCTGAGTGAGAGACAAGAAGCCGAATAAATATATCACGAAACATCATCTCTGCATTTAAATCAAAACGTATGCATACAAGATAGCCATATACGTCTTGCAAGATTTTTGCAGGCCAAGTGTTTCACATTACAATGTGCGCACAGGAGGCGGAGAACGGGGACAGTATACAGTGGAAACTTGGTAAATGCTCACTCTCAGACCGTAAAACAACGTCGTGTGCGTGTAAGTGTGTAAGTGCAGTGGAATAAGACCTTTGGGATCTTCTGGTGAGAAAAACATCTGCAATAAAAAACAGAGCTACAACCAGTGGACTGAAAACTCCATCGGAACACGATAACTGTGATTTACGATATTGCACACTTAATTTCCTACTGCTAAATTAGCAGGTTCGGGGAAAAAATGCGAATAGAAAATTGGATGAGAGGCAACAAAGCAAATTTAAAATTAGCTAATTGACTAAAAATATGGAAAAAATCACTTTCAGCTTGCTGATTTTAAATAAATCATTTGTATGCTTTTAAATTCATCTAGCAAAAAAAAAACCATTCAGACTAATCACAATGCTTAAGGATTTACAAAAATTTGAATCTCCATGTCATTTACAAAGCCTGTAATTAGCATATTTTCAAAGAATAGACTATATAACATTATCATGAATATGACATATTATCTATGTCTTTAATTACATATTTATTTTAAAATTAAAGTTTATATAATGATAAAAATCCTGGTATTTAAATTCAAAGCTAAGGCTTCACATCATTAAAATACGTATGTTAAAGTTTATTAATAAAATCTAGTCACTATTCATAACAAAATTATTTTATTCTGTTAGACTTAGATTTCTATTAAACTATTTATTCTACTAACTATTAATTTAGAAAAAGAAAGAACAATACACCTGATTTTCCAAAAGAAATAAAATTTTTAAACTGTCCATCAACTAATAAGAGCACTAATTTAATTACTTTCCTATTTTCAAGATTATAAAATGACCTCATATGTAATAAGTGTTGTTATGACAAGCGCCTAATAAACTTATAATGATTTGACATTAGGGCTGGATTTTTAATGGAACTACTAGAAAGTTTTACGACTTCAGTCTTTTCTAATCCCCAGGCACATTGAGGGGATTCCATTCTCATAAAAAATTTCCTGATCCTTGTTATTTTCTAGTTATAAATTTAGTCGCTAATGCTAAATTCATAAATAAATAAGAAAGTTATTGACAATTTATAAAAAAGAAACAAATTCTTCTTAATTTTATTTTTGTCTTGTTACTGCTTTGCTATGGCTTATTTGCATATTCATATACAACATAACATGATGACAGATTAAAGGATGTGCTATTAAAGGATGTGCTAAAGGCTGTACGATAGCATAAATCAAACTCTTTTCTCGTGAACCTTACCTACACACTGACATCATAACAATAAGAGCCTGGTTTGAGGCTAATAATAGACTTTCTAATACATGTTTTGCATTTTCAATACCTGAACAAACCCTTCATTTTAGTAGTATATTACGCTACCTGAGATTGGAAAATTCGATTCTAAACACCAACCAAAACACAAAACCACAGCCCCACACCCTTCCCCCACAAATACAGTTTATAGCAAGTCAATCTTTTGGAATGCCTTATTTTTGAAAAGGAATTTCATGCAGTTTTTTTCTAACGTCCCTGTAACCACACAGTATGTTCCCAGGAAATTAGAAGTGGAACAGCTAATCCAATATCCTGCCCTTGCAGGGGACCCCGGCTGATGAACAGCCACACAGAGCGGCCCCTCAGGTTCCTACGGAGATGACTTGGCCACAACCTTGTATCCGCCCACTTTGAAACCTGAGGGCATCCATTTAAGCGTAAAACATGACATTCAAATACCTAAGGTTAATCACAAATTCTGTATCAGCTGAAGAAAAGCCTAGAAGAGCAAGACAGCCATCGAACGAGTCACCCCAAACCTCAGCGCATCTTCCCTCACCCCTAAACCGACACTCCTTCAAATGTCACGCGCAGAATCTCTTGAGAAGAAATTTGTGTATGTGCAGTTCTGGTCAATGGCGCATATGCTTTTACTTCCCCCCAAAAAAGGTTTTCCCATTCTGTGTTTGGAGTCACAGTGATTCGATCATTATCTATGCAACCAATAAACACTACTGTCAAACCAACTTGAAATTAGATTGCTAGCAAGGCTTCATTTGCTCCTGTATTCATTCCTCCCTCATGTTGCATCTCCTAAAGCATGTGACCCCAGGGTGTACCCTGGTCTCCGAGGGTCTCCCAGCCATAACCCCCCAGCCCAGAATCCCACCCCAGAGCCCCGACTCACACAACCCTACACAGTTGCTCTGGGTTTCACTACCTTTGCCCTACCAATCAGCTCTTCTAGCCCTAGTCTCTCCATTTTTCAGAGGATGAAGAGTGGCCGGCTAGTCAATCTAGTAAGTTGTCTTAAACAACGTTTTCAATAAATGCAATTAATTTTCTCTGTCAAAATGTGTTGTCTCAGTGCACTGTGGCATGCTGGCTTGGATCCTGACAGAGAAAGGCAATCAGCAGGAAACCCGATGAGATCTGAATAACTTCTGGAGTTTAGTTAGCAATGGTAGACCCGTCCCGGTCTCTTCGTTTCCATAAACACACCAGGGTAACGTAATATGTCAAGGCAGGGCAGGCAGAATGGACTATGAAATCTGTGTTCTCTTTGCAACTTCTCTGTAACACTATAGCCCAGAACAGTTTATTTCAAAGACAGGTGTTGCATTTTCAAATGAAGCTTCCGTGTGTGGGCACAGAGAAGGAGGAAGATGGACAGCTCAGGTAGCATGCTGGAGGCAGGCAGCGAGAAGCCAGAGAGGAGAAACCTTCCATCAGTCACCGTCCATGGACCGCACAGCGGCAGCTGGGTTTGCGGCCTCTGCGTATGCTCGGAGGGGAAGGAAATGCGTCCATTTGCATCCCACCTGGCCAGGCAAGGACACAGCCTCAGATTTACCTGAGAGACAATCTCACTGCATCATAGAGAGTGGCCCTGAGAGAGAACTCCAGGTAAACAGCGAAGAGAAAGTGAAGTGAGTGTCTCCAGTGAGATGAGGAAACTATTGAATGTGGTCCGAGAGAGAGGGAAGAGTCGGAAATGACTCCTTGATCTTTTTGCTTGGGTCCCTGAGTCGATGACAGAAAAACTGACTGAAGAGAAGCTACAAAAGAAGGAGCCAATGAGGCAGAAGGCAAAGATGACAAGCATGTATGTGCTGTAACTCTGGAAATTTTAAGTAGATGTGAAGAGATAAGAAGCTCAGGGGAAGATTTGAATAGCATCAGCCTTAAGGTGGTACCGGTAAATGTATCAAGAACTACCCAAATAGTGAATGGAGATAATGCAAATAGAATGCATATTTGGAATAGAAAAACGTCAAGTGCCAAGCCATAAAAAATGCACAGCCCAGAGATTATTAACCAAGTAGTTTATGAAAGAAACGCATAGCCTTATGCTAAGGAATTCATACCAAAAATAAAAAAGCAGCTTGGAAGGAAAAAAAACTGTTAAAAACTAATTTTGTCGCATGTAAATGTTTATATCATGTTTCATTATTCAACCCTAAGAAGTACCACATTTGACAAATAAAAGTAAATATATAGCTAAATACAGCTAGAAGTGCTATACATGTAATAGATATTAACTGTTTCCACAGACATATATATACTTATCTTTAGTCATAATTCAAAAAATCAGCATAGTTTTCTTTCCCACCAAAAAGTCAGTGAGTCTTCTGACCAAATATACCTATGTATGTACACATGTATGTGTGTATGTTTACATTTTTATAAAGCCCTAGGATGGAGACAAACTCTACAAGAATGACTCTATAATTACTCTACTTAAATAATTTTCCCATAAGGACGGTTTTCACTTCAGTTTGATTATTGATCTTCAGTGGGTCTAATTTCCCCCTTGTTTTGGTTTCTCTGGAAAAGAGATCTATTTCACAGAAGGATAAGGCATCAATAGTTGTACTTAACAGGGATTTCATGTTGCACTGCTTGTGAAACTGAACTAAAAGTCAGAAATATGATTTGCTGTTCCCTGTAGACTAGCATGTCACCTCAATGTGAACTTCACATTGGGAAAGTTAAAATAATGATTATGTTACTCTTGGAAATCTGCACATAAAAACCCAGAAGTATTCACAAAGGTGTATATGTATCTTTTAACATTTAAAAATATCCACCCAAAGGAAAATAATATTGTTTCATCCATATTTATGAAGTGCCACTTATGTCTTCTAAGCTTAATACTGAAGATAATCAATCTGAAACTGAAGTGAAATCATAGGAAACTGATGTCTCTGAGAGTAGACCAGGGGAAAAAGGCTTCTTAAGCTATTAAAAAACTATTTCCCAAGAGAATGAGAAGACAAGTTATGAACTGGGAGAAAATATTTGCAAGAGACATATCCGATAAAGGATTGTGATGCAAAATATTCAAAGAACTCTTAAAAAGTCCATAAAAAAACCCAAACAATCTGACTACTAATAGGTCAAAGATCTTAGCACATACCTCACAAGTGGAGATATGCAGGTGGAAATAAGCACATGAAAAGAGGCTCCACGTCATATGTCCCCAAGCAAATGAAAATTAAAACAACAATGGAGCTCATTGTTGGCCTCTTAGAATGGCCAAAATCCCAAATACTGACTGCACCAAGTGTCGGTGAGGATATGGAGCAACAGGGACTCTTACAGGGGAAGGTTTCATGCCGCGCGCTGTGAAACGGACAGGACTCTGTGCCTCAGACAAGAAAACAGGACCAGGAGCAGGGCTGCAGTAGGAAAGGGTGACGGATGAGCCTGCCGTCCCACCCGAGGGAGCGTAGGGGCAGGAGGGACCTTTGGACAACGGCAAAGCCTTCTAAGAAGAGGCAATTTTAAAGCTATGTTTTGGCAGTGTGTAGAAGACAAAAATTCAGTAGAGAATTCCAAGTTAAAAAAAATGTCATGAACTAGAGTGGTTAGAGAGTAGAGGCAGTTTATCTAAAGAAAATAAAATCCGTGTTTTAAAGTAATAATTTACATACTATCTATCACATTAAGGATTCTGGACGTTCTAGGAAACCAGAGAAGATGTTTGTTGCTGATAAGCCTGAGGAAGTTACCAGCATTGTAATCGTATCTAGGCTAACAATGTTGTATAATATCCTTCTGTGTAAAACGCATGGTCTAAAAATCAATTGATTGAAAATTAATGTACGTGTGACATTTCTGAACTTCCTGTAGCTTGTGCATAAATCACGTCCAAGTGCCCCCGAACAGATGATTAAAAGGCTCAAATAGTCAAAGAATAATAAATTCCATGAAGATCTCACCACTGTCTGATTCCCAGCAGTGCAGAAATTTGATGACTTCCTGCCTTCTTTGTAAGGTTGACAAGAGAGTTCTTCCAGCAATAATCTACAAATTAAGATATGTTCATTCAGCCTGTCAAAAAATTTAATGACTGAACATCCCTGCATATCTAGCCAGATATTTTACTAATAACTTGCTAAAAAGAGTGAGTAGATTTCTGCCTTCTTCCTTTCTCTATCCTATAAAAATAAATTTCACAAGTGTAAAGTTAAATATACATACGTACTGTTATTTAGTATGTATATTTTTCACATATTTTTGAAAGCAGCATTATTATGCAAGGGTAAATACCTCGTTACAGTGAAGAGGAATGAAAATAATCTTGTCATGTGTTGAGGAAGGAAGGTGATTGGCTTTGCAAAAATGTTGTCTTGTTCCTTTTTCATCCCGGATAACTAGTAAGTAGGGAGAAACAAGTTATTCAGATCATGTCATTGATCATGTTATTCATGTCATTCAAGAATTTGGATCTGAATAACAGAATTAAATAAGCTTGCATTTATATCATGACTTATATAATTGATTATAGTGATACGTAATACAATAAAGGAAGTCTTTGCCTTATACAATACTAAAGAATACTGTATGATATGCTTGAAACGTATTTGGATACAACAGAAAAATTCAATTTAGACACATATATCCAGAATTTGTGTTTCCCCCTTTTTACGAGGTATGAGTACTCTGAAACACAAGAAGGACTTTAGCATCCTCTATTGTATATTTTTAAAAGCTACAATGTACAGAAAATCATTTTCTTAATAACATCAAAATTCTACTATCCTGCCAGTGGTATTTATTTACTCTCTACCAAAAGGTCTTGAATATTCTGTTGGGCCACAGAAAGTGAACAAATTACTTTTTAGCCAAAGATGTACTAGATTTCCATTGAAATATTCTTTTAAAAACAGTGTCACTTGGCATAATTAATATCTCCATGACTACTGCCCTAC